>JAOTQJ010072803.1:0-13055 GCA_025642045.1 Solanum sejunctum | reverse complement strand
ACGCATGATCAATGCTTGAAGTAAAACATGCTTATATAGAACATAATACATGTGTAGGAAGAGACCATCATCATAGATCAAGTAACCTAGTACTTGGAATCCAAGGCCTACCACCCTCTTGGGAGGCGATTGATGTATCTAACCCTCAAATGGTAGTACGGGCATAGCACCCCCCCTACAAGGTGTTTGAGGTATATACCTCTCAATTGGTAGTACGAGCATAGCACCCCCCGACAAAGTGGATGAGGTAGATATCTCTGAACATGGAAGTACGGGCAAAGCACCCTCCCACAAGGTGGATGAGGTTTATACCCCTCAATATGTCAGTACGAGCATAACACTCCACTATAAGGTAATTAAGTCATAGCATTGCCATAACAAGGTGTGGTCAACTTGCAACACTTAGTTACTTTTCAAGGAATCAACACATTCATTCATTCCTTTCATCATCATCAGTCACTTAACTCATAAGCCATGCATTGGACTATCATTCGTTCAAAAATTATTAATCGGACATTTTATCAAACACTTGGCAGGTGTGTAATGCTAGTTCAAAATCATGGAACTCAAGAGTTAAATTATGTAAGAAAACTTGAAGTAAATCAATCCATCAACACTTGGCAATACCTTTATGCAAGATACATTGAAACTCCTCACTCCCATAACATTGAGTATGCGCCATAATCCTCAAACATACAACTGGTATATCTACAAACAGGCATGGTATAATTTCATGTACCTCAGACCCACTCATACTTGGTTTGTGAAGTACAGTGCAGACTTAGCGAAAGCTACTATTCCCAGGTGGTTCTACGACTGGTGGAAGACTTTCAGTGGAAAGCTTGAAAACCTCCCGCAGAGATTCCTGCAGAAGTTCGAAGACTTCCAGGCAACCCAAGAGATTACTACATTGCCAGCATATATCAAATTGTTTAAATATTTTGTCCAAAAAAGAATTTCATATATTATCAGTTAGGATTTCAAGATCACCGAGTTTGACAGAATCAGATATTTCTCCAAGGAGATTATGGTAAAAGCCTGGGTTCTGAAACTAAAGACTCCTACCCCTGGAAAAGGAAAAGCAGTTGCTCAATCTCTTCATCAACTCTATCCAAGGCGAATCTCAATAAAAGGCTCCAAAAGGCCCTCCGAGACATCGACAACCAGGATGAAGCTACCCTTCTATAGCTCATTGAAGAAGCAGGGTCTTTTGAAGACTCCTCCAACAATGGAGATATGTGCAGTCCCAAAGGTACTACGCGGGCCTATCTTGAAGCCTATTATGAATAGGATTTCTTATCTTTTTGGGAAAATAGAGTTTCAAAGAAACAGAATTATTTTCCTACAAAGACAGTTCTACTATTACTAAAAGAAATCTAATACAGGTATCATATTAAATATCTATGTCAAGTGGGAATGCCCACTGTTTGTCTTGTGAATGCCACTTTATCACTACTTTCCAGCTGGAAAGAAAAACTAATGGCATGCTTCAAAATTGTCCCTATCACTTAATAGGTCCACACGCTAAAGGAATCTTATCCTTTTAACGTATTATGGTCAGTAGGTCCTACCAACTAGAGAGACAACAATCTTTAGCCGCCCTAGGACATACAACTTTTTAATTTGGTGCCACTTTTTGACAAAATTATCACAAGGTCCCCCCTATCCATTAATATTGTCAGCAAAATCATAACCGTCCCTGTGTAGGTATCATAACCCTTCCTTTATCATTATAAGGTCTATATATAGACACTTAGTTTCATATAGAAGGCATAGAAAATTTTTAGCTAAATTTTGCCAAAATTACTCCTTAGCCTTCTATTCTTACTATCCATCTCCGGTTGTTCAGTCCGTTGTAATCTCCTTTATCTTTAATAAAGATAATATTTTAAGTAAGCTTTTACTCTGGTCTTTCATATTTATTTTATTTTTAATTAAGACTTTATACGAATTGAGCTGGGTTAGTGGTGAAAGCACCAGCTCGATTAAGATCCATCTACACTTGGTATCAGAGCCATGATAGTTGTATGCGTGTCTAGCATAAGCAACTAAACACGCATACTGTCTAGAGCTTGAGGGTTTCTGGAAATAAGACTATGGGTTAAAGTTTTGAAATATTCTAAATTATCTATTATGTTTAATTCTTATTATTACATATTGTTTACTTTCTTTGCTGTATGAGCTACTTATTTTCTCTTATGAATGTGAGGTAACTGATTAATCTTCGGTTTAGACATTGGCAAGCCTGTCCTTATGGTCCAGTTAGCCGTGGTGAGGCATTGTTAGTGACCTTTAGGTGTTCTCATCGCCAAGATAATTCTAAGAGAAAAAGAGGTAAAGCTAAGCGGATGCATAGAAAGTTTCAATCCTTTAATAAGAAGAATTAAGTCTAATGTATACCTTAGTCTAGTTTCATACCCTTTACCCGTAGACTTACATCTTGTTATTCTCTCAGCTCTAGACAGTAATTTCTTTTGATGAATAATCAAATCTTTTAAATATTGTTAATTTATCTTCTCGTGCAACTCAGATTGCCGTAACTCAATCTAATTTGGATAACTAGAGTATCCCTAAAGAACCTTTTCATAAGATCTACCAGATAGGTCATTTTAATTTTGTTCATAATCATAATATTAAAACTTGTGAGTCTACTATTGCTATTAGTAACTCTGTAGAAGTTATAAAATTGTTGAATGAACAAGATATAATTAGATATAGCTCTAATTTTAATTACTTGCATATCGGTCCTGTTCAAGCTGCTGTTAAGCCTTTATTTAGAAAAGGACTTAATATTCGTGTTTGTGCTTTATTCTGTGATGCACATTTTTTAAACTTTGACGATTCTCTGTTAGGAGCTTTAGAAAGTAACCTTGCCAATGGCCCTGTTTACTTTAACTGCTATCCTAATTTCTCTGTTGACATTAATGATCCGAATGTTTTGGATACATTAACTTTAAATCTTAAAACTATGAATATGAATAGCAAATCCGAAACTAGAGAATTAGCTGTTATATATTTTGTTTACTATAGATTAATAAGGACTACCTTAGCCCCTAAGGCTAGGATAGAGACTACCAAAGGTGTTACTATGCTTATGAAAGCTAACCAGGAGCATAGTACTATCTTTGTTCCTCGCCTCCTCTAGTGGAATGACCTTCTAGCCAATACTAATTGGCATTTTAAAGGTATTACCTAACCTGCCCCAATTCATTCCGAATCTTAACAGATTGAACGCCTTATCTAAAATTTGAATGGTTCGATTTATCTCAAGTTTCTTGATTCTAAACCTCGTCGAAGTTTCTCCCATGGATCTATTTCTTCCAAACCCCCAGAGGAGGAAGTATCTTTTAGGTCCCAGTCCTTTAGGTCACAATCCTGTCGATCACGGGATAAGGATCCTATAGAAATTGTCAATTTTTCAGGAGAAATCCCTAATGTTTTTTATAAACCCCAAGTTAGGGAACCCTCTAGTCCCACATCATCTGATATGGAGCCTACCAGGCAATATTCAGACCCTGGTTTGGGTGTGATTGTTGTAGATGAGGATTATACCCCAGATCTAGCCTCTCTTAAGAAGCTCTGGTATGTCCCCTAAAATAGTATTAAGGTTAGTGGTATCTTAACACTTATTCCAGGAGTCAATAAGGTCTGTTTGGAAAATAGTGGATCTCAGACATGAAGCGTTTGAAGTGTGACATCGAATTCTTCAGGTGGTTTGAGATTACTGGTAAGCTTGATAACCAGCAGGAGTCCCTACAAGTCTTGGTCAACTAGTGGTATACTCAGTCCAACAAAGTAGTTGAGTCTGTCACACCTCCATTAGAAGGGATAAAAATCCCTCACTCTAATACTATTGTTTCTGCATCTCCTTTCAAGCTGAAAAGTTCAAATCCCACTTCTTTGGCTTCTAATGCTGACATTGATAGAATTGTCGAACCGAACAATTACACTAATAAATTGCTTCATACTGTCTCTAAGGAGATAGAGAACTCTAAACCTACATCCGTGACTACGAATCCCTCCACTCTATTTAGGCTCAGTTCTAGTCATACAATAGAGCCTCATCCTATCTTTAGACCTCCAGAGTTTAATCATGAAATGTTCCCCAAGCTCAGAGATGAAATAGCAGTCTCTGGGATGCTAGTCGAACAACTTGCACAGAGTCTTGCTAAGTTTCATGTCTTAGATAAGGGAAAAGCTATCGAAGCTAAATCCCCTAATCCTCCTAAACTCAGAGGAACCAATCCTTCTCAAGATTCTCCTAAAGGAACCAATCCTTTTCAAGCTTTTGGGAGTGTCCAAGCTCTTTCTGAAAACTCTCTTCACAAACTCTCTGACCGATATCCAAATCGGAAAAACTATTACAAGCGTCCTTCCTTTCCTGATACTCAATATGAGAAAGATTGTCTTCATTCCCAATCAGCACAAGATGGTAGAGGCATCATCGAATGGAACATTGATGGATTGGCTGAACATCAAATGTATTGTGTACTCTGAGAAATGGGTGTTTGTGTCACCAGTTGTAAGTTGCGAGGTTCTTCTGACAAAGAAGCTACCTCAATGCTGGCCGCTAGTTTTACTGGTATGCTAAAATTCTGGTGGGATAACTATATGACTGAATACCAAAAATTTAGTATTCTCTCAACCACCACAGTCATTACTACGATAAATATTGAAGATGATATGGAAGTCGAGAACTCTGATGTCCATCAAAATGCTAGTGCTACTTGGCTTTACCACATAGCTAAACACTTTGTAGGTGAGCCTAAACTGTTCCAAGATAGAAGTCTTGAAATCTTGAATAACCTTAGGTGTCCAAAGATAGGAGACTTTAGGTGGTACAAAGACCAATTCCTAGCTAAAATCATGACTAGACCTGACTACAATAGCGACTTCTGGAAAGATAGATTTATTAGCGGTCTACCTCTTTTGTTCGCCAATAAGGTTAGAAATAAAATCCGAGATAGGTGTGGTGGTAAGATCCCCTATGATCAGATGACTTAGGGTGATGTTATTAGCATAGATAATACCACAGTCCTAGAACTGTATACTGACCTTAAGCTCAAAAGTCAACTTAAGAAAGATAGATTGACCACTACAGCTGAATTAGGTAGTTTTTGCCGAGACCTTAGATATGGCAATTTAGATTCTCCACCCTCTAAGGTAGCTAAGAAGAAGTCTAAGAAATCCTTCCATAAATCTAAAAAGTCTAGAAAAGGTAAGAATAAGACTGACCAATCTAAACCTAAGAGGAAACAATTTAAGAAACATAGACCTTCCCATAAGGAAGATGTTTGTTGGAACTGTGGTAAAACGGGTCATAGAGCCAGTAAATGTAAGTCTTCTAAAAGGAAGAAAAAGATTAGTCTCTTAGGTCTAGATGATGATACCAAAGAAAATTTTTTTGCTATCCTCCAAGATAGTGATTCTTATTCTGACTATTCTTCTTCAACTGAGTATAGTGACGAAAAAAATATCAATGCCGCTTATGAATCTGAAGGAAGACAGTCAGAACTCGAAAGCTCTGAAGGAGATTGCTGCGAAGGTGTCCTGTGTAATTGCACAACCAACACCATTAATGTAATATCTGAGGATTCAAAAGGAGTTCTTTTTGATATCATTGAACACATTAAGGAAATTAAGAAAATTATTCTTAGTTCAGACAAGCCCTCTCAGTTTAAGGTTATAGAACCTTTCAGTATGAAACAAATGTTTTCTAAGTTTGATAAAAAGAATCCTTTTGATGGTGCATTGGGAATAAAGAATAAATTTTGAGTTCTTCTCAGAAAATACATGTTCGACTTCAATGGAATCGATATCAACAAGAATAGCCTCAAAGTAAACACGGGTATGGAGAGGATCCGGACTATCTACGTAGTTCGAATTTAAGTAACAAGGTTTAACCAAGTCTTGGACCTTACCAATCTCATAGTCTTTGTCTAAGGCTAAGATCGGAAATACTCGAGAGGTAAGATACTCGAAGGCTTCTAGGGCTTGGGGAGATTGCTTCTTGTACTGGATCTTAGGATCAACCGCTTGGGCAAAGGATTCAAGGATTGGCATTTCGTAGCTCTTTTTTGTTTGGACCATCGAAGAGGATCCGGAAGAGGTTACAAGTTTCGGGCCTTCAAGTTTTGGGCCAGAAATTTGGGGAATGTTTTCGAGAATAGAGAATTTGTTTTGGCTCTAAGCCGATGTAGGTAAAGGGGGAAATGAAGGCCTCAATTGGGCCAGGTCATAAGGAAGGAAAGGTCTGACTGTAGGGGTCAGCCTTTCAGACTTAACATTCTTGAACAGAGAGTTAGGCCTGGATGGCTTCATGACCCTGTAGAAATTCATGGGTTAAGAAATCAGGAAGGGAGTTGTTTTCACCTTTAATATATTCAATTTCAAAATCAAAGCTAGATAGTAGAGCTTGCCATCTAGCAAAAATTTGTTTAGAAACCAAATTCTTAACATCTTTAATTAAAATCTCTTTTGCTGTTTTGCAATTGACTCGAAGTAAAAATGGTTTATTTACCAAATGATCTTGAAATTTTGTGATACATAGAACTATAGATAAAACTTCCTTTTTTACGGTGCTATAGTTTTCCTAGGTAGAGTTCCAGACTCCTGAAGTAAACCATACTAGTTGCTCTTTACTAGTTGGACTAATTCGTTGTTTAAGAAAACCTCCATAACCTAGTTCAGAGGCATCAGTCTCAACTATCATAAAGGCTTCTAGGTTAGGAATGCCTAGGCAAGTAAGATTTTTGACCATCTTTTTAATTTTCCTAACCGCCTCGGTTTGATCATCACTCCAGGGTGAGGGATTCTTTCTAAGATGCCTATATAAGGGTTCGCAGACCTGCCTGACATTGGGAATAAAATCAGCAACATAATTAAGTCTTCCTAAGAACCTCTGTAGTTGGGTCTTATCCTTAATCTCGTCGAGGAATTTACTAGAGAACTCAATGGCTCGGCAGATAGGTTTATGACTACCCTGATACAAGTCATGGCCTAGATAACTAATAGAGGTCTGAAAGAGCTTCATCTTCTTAGCTCTAGCAACCAAACCATTTTGTTTAACGACATTAAAAAAGGTGTTAAGATATTTAAAATAAAAATCTATGTGCTTATAAAAGATTAACACATCATCAATATAGACTATTGACGTATAAGATTACGGATTAAAAATATTATTCATAATGTTCTAGAATTCAGACGGAGCATTTTTTAATACGAACGGAATGACATTCCATTCATAATGTCCAAATGGGACATTAAATGCAATCTTATATCTATCTTCCGCCTTAATTTGGATTTGCCAGAATCCAGACTTCATATCGAACTTACTATAAAGGTTTGCTTTATAAGTTCATTTAATAAGATCCTTTTTGTTAGGGATTGAATGGCAAATCCATTTAAGGACAGCATTTAGAGGCTTGTAATTAATGATAAGCCTAGGAGCACCTCTTTCCTGTTTCGCAGAATTGTTAACATAAAATACAGAATAACTCCAGAGAGAGTTAGAGGAGTGGATTATACCATTTTCAAGTAAATGGTTAATCTCAGTTTTGAAAACCTCCAACAGATCGTGGTTCATTTGAATCGGTCTAGCCTTGGTGAGGATATTCCATTCATCAAAACCATCGATATATGGGAGTGCAACATAATGCTTTCTAACATTTCAAAACAAAGATGGCAAATTAGAACAAACTTTATTTTCAAACCTCTTTTGAAGGGAATCAATCTTAGCAACCATTCCCTGAGTTTTTAAAGTTTGTTTAATTTGCTGAATTTTAATTTCTTCCTTGAGAAATGAAATATGAGGAGATAATCTATTGATTTTAAAAACAGTTTTATTTTTCAAGAACAAACTTTCATCAAGTGAAGGAGATTTGACAAACAGGAAAAAGACCTTTTCACCAAGGACAGATGCATGAATACCATCTAAATCATCAGTGTAAGGTTTTCACTGATTAATGAATGGTGAACTGAGAATAATATCTTCATTGATATTTTTAGTTATTATGAAGTCATTTGTAAAGCAAATATTATTATTACAAATATGAGCCTTAAACAACTTATAATCTATTTTCATCTGCTCTCCAGTAGCGGAAAACAAGTATATATTACCCTTTTCAAGGTACTTAAGAGGAATAAGGCCTTTCACAATACAGTTGCGTTCAACCCCAGTGTCAAATAAAGCAATGTTATTTAACACAAAGTCTTTAGCAATCACCAATTCAATGGGGATGTGCTGACTTAGAGATTTAATAGAGAATACTGAAGGACTAGGTTCCTGTAGGATGGCTGGACTAGATTGCTCTCCTGGGAAAATAGGAAATTCTTCAGTATTGGGAGGAGCAGCAGTCATTACTTTGTCTACATGCAATGAAACATCTCTAAGGACTTGGGAAGTAAGCATTTCGACTTCAACCTTTTCAAGTCGAGATTTCATCTCCTTGACTTCCTACTTGAGAGAATTCATCTCTTTTCGCAAGTCAGAGACAGAGGGTTTAGCGGGTTTATCAAACTTAGAAAAAATTTGTTTCATACTGAAAGGTGCTATAACCTTAGACTGAGAGGGCTTGTCTGAACTAAGAATAATTTTCTTAAGTTCTACCAAATACCTAGTCCTAGACTCATCATCCTTAATATGGTCAATGATATAAAAAAGAACTCCTTTTGAATCTCACAGATTACATTAATCGTGTTTGTTGTGTAATTACACAAGACACCTTCACAGCAATCTCCTTCAGAGCATTCATGTTCTGACTGGCTTCCTTCAGATTCATAAGCGACATTGATATTTTCTTCATCACTATACTCAATTGAAGAAGAATAGTCAGAATAAGAATCACTATCTTGGAGGATAGCAAAAATTTTTTCTTTGGTATCATTGTCTAGACCTAAGAGACTAATCTTTTTCTTCCTTTTAGAAGACTTACACTGACTGGTTCTATGACCCGTTTTACCACAGTTCCAACAAACATCTTCTTTATGGGAAGGTCTATGTTTCTTAAATTGTTTCCTCTTAGGTATAGATTGGTCAGTCTTATCCTTACCTTTTCTAGACTTTTTAGATTTATGGAAGGATTTCTTAGACTTCTTCTTAGCTACCTTAGAGGGTGGAGAATCTAAATTATCGTATCTAAAGTCTCGGCAAAAACTACCTAATTCAGCTCTAGTGGTCAATCTATCTTTCTTAAGTTGACTTTTGAGCTTAAGGTCAGTATACAGTTCTAGGACTGTTGTATTAACTATGCTCATAACATCGCCATAGGTCATCTGATCTTAGGGGATCTTACCACCACACTTATATCAGATTTTATTTCCAACCTTATCGGCGAACAAAAGAGGTAGATCGCTAATAAATCTATCTTACCAGAAGTCGCTATTACAGTCAGGTCTAGTCATGATTTTGGCTAGGAATTGGTCTTTATACCACCTATAGTCTCCTAACTTTGGACACCTAAGGTTATTTAAGATTTCAAGACTTCTATCTTAGAATACTTTATGCTCACCTACAAAGTGTTTAGCTATGTGGTAAAGCAGAGTAGCACTAGCATCTTGATGGACATCAGAGTTCTCGACTTCCACATCATCTTAAATCTTTATGGTAGTAATGACTGTGGTGGCCAAGAGAATACTAAATTTCTGGTCTTCAGTGATATAGTTATCCCACCAGAATTTTAGCATACCAGTAAAACTAGCGGCCAACATTGAGGCAGCTTCTTTGTCCGAAGAACCTCGCAACTTACAACTGGTGACACAAACACCCATTTCTTTGAGTATACGATACATTTGATGTTCAACCAATCCGTTGATGTTCCATTCGATAATGCCTCTACGATCACGTGCTGATTGGGAATCAAGATAATCTTCCTCATACTGAGTATCAGGAAAGGAAGGACGCTTGTAATAGTTTTTCCTATTTGGATATCGGTCAGAGAGTTTGTGAAAAGAGTTTTCAGAAAGAGCTTGGAAACTCCCAAAAGCTTGAAAAGGATTGGTTCCTTTAGGAGAATCTTGAGAAGGATTGGTTCCTTTGGGTTTAGGAGGATTTAGGTTCGATAGCTTTTCCATTATCTGAGACATAAAATTTGGCAAGACTCTGTGCAAGTTGTTCAACTAGCATTCCAGAGACTTTTATTTCATCTCTGAGCTTGGGGAACATTTCACGATTAAACTCTGGAGGTCTAAAGATAGGATTAGGCTCTATCGTATGACTAAAGCTGGGCCTAAATAGAGTGGGGGGATTCGTTATCACGGATGTAGGTTTAGAGTTCTCTATCTATTGAGAGACAGTATGAAGCAATTTATTAGTGTAATTGTTCTGTTCGACAATTCTATCATTGTCAGCATTAGAAGCCAAAGAAGTGGGATTCGAACTTTTAAGCTTAAAAGGAGACGCAGAAATAACAGTATTAGAGTGAGGGACTTTTATCCCTTCTAACGAACGGGTGACACACTCAACTACTTTGTTGGACTAAGTATACCACTTGTTGACCAAGACTTGCAGGGACTCCTGCTGGTCATCAAGTTTACCAGTAATCTCAAACCACCTGAAGAATTCGATGTCACACTTCAAATGCTTTATTTCTCAGATCCACTATTTTCCGAACAGACCTTGTTGGCTCCTGGAAAAAGTGTTAAGATACCACTGAACCCTAATACTATTTTTGGGGTCATACTAGAGCTTCTTAAGAGAAGCTAGATCTGGGTATAATCCTCATCTACAACAATCATACCCAAACCAGGGTCTGAATATTGCCTGGGAGGCTCTATATCAGACACTGTGGGACTAGAGGGTTCCCTAACTTGGGGTTTATAAAAATCTTTAGGGATTTCTCCTGAAAAATCGACAGCTTCTACAGGACCCTTATCCCATGATCGACAGGATTGTGACCTAAAGGACTGGGACCAAAAAGATACTTCCTCCTTCGGGGGTTTGGAAGAAGTGGATCCATTTGAGAAACTGCAACGAGGTCTAGAATCAAGAAACTTGAGATCAATTGAACCATTCAAATTTTGGATGATGTGTTCAATCTGATGAGATTCAGAATGAATCGGGGCAGGTTGGGTAATACCTTTAAAATGCCAATTGGTATTGGATAGAAGGTCATTCCACCTGAGGAGGCGAGGAACAAAGATAGTACTATGCTCCTGGTTAGCTTCCATAAGCATAGTAACATGTTTGTTACTCTCTAATCTAGCCTTAGGGGCTAAGGTAGTCCTCATCAACCTGTAGTAAACCCAAAGTATAACAACTAATTCTCTAGTTTTGGATTTGCTGTTCATATTCATAGTTTTAAGATTTAAAGTTAATGTATCTAAAGCATTCGGATCATTAATGTCAACAAAGAAATTAGGATAGCAATTAAAGTAAATAGGGCCATTGGCAAGGTTACTATCTAAAGCTCTTAACAGAGAATCATCAAAGTTTAAAAAATGTGCATCATGTTGTAAAGCACAAACAGGAATATTAAAAATGTGCATCATGTTGTAAGGCTTAACAGCAGCTTGAACAAGACCGATATGCAAGTAATTAAAATTAGATCTATATCTAATTATATCTTGTTCATTCAACAATTTTATAACTTCTAAAGAGTTATTAATAGCAACAGTAGACTCACAAGTTTTAATATTGTGATTGTGAACAAAATTAAAATGACCTATATGGTATATCTTATGAAAAGGTTCTTTAGGGATACTCCAGTTATCCAAATTAGATTGAGTTACGGTAATCTGAGTTGCATGGAAACATAAATTAACAGTATTTAAAACAGTTTGATTATTCATCAAAAGAAATTACTGTCTAGAGATGAGAGAATAACATGATCTAAGTGTATGGGTAAAGGGTATGAAACTAGACTAATGTATAGATTAGGCTTAATTCTTCTTATTAAAGGATTAAAGCTTTCTATGCGTCCTCTTGGCTTTACCTCTTTTTTTCTTAGAATTATCTTGGCGACGGGAACACCTAAAGGTCACTAACAACGCCTCACCAAGGGTAACTGGACCATAACAACAATCTTGACAATGTCTAAATTGGAAGGCATTGTATGGTTTAAAACAACCTCCTAGAGCTTGGTATAGTAGAATTGCTACTCATCTTTTAAGCTTAGGCATTCAAAAAAGTCTCAGCGAGTCTACGCTCTATATTAGAAGACAAGATTCTGACTTAACTATTGTCTCTTTATAGGTAGATGACTTGTAGTTGCGGGTGGCAATTTGGACTTGATCATACTATTCAAGATTGAAATGATGGAGGTTATTGAGAGACAGATCTTATGGAAATATTCTATTTCCTTGGAATGGAAATTCAGCAAAAAGGACAAGAGATCTTTATATATCAACAGAATTATGCTAAAGAAATTCTCATTAAGTTCAAAATGGAAGAATGCAAGTCTACAACAACTTCTATGAATCAAAAGGAGAAGTTTTGCAAAGAAGATGGAGATGAAAAGGTTGATAAAGGACTTTATAGGAGCCTAATAGGTTTCCTAATGTACTTGACTGCAACGAGGCCAGATATTCTTTATGCTATGATATTACTTTCAAGGTATATGCAGTGTGCTAGTGAAATTCATTTTCAAGCAGCTAAACGCATGCTTAGATAAATTAAAGGTATTGCAAATTTTGGCATAATGTTAAAAAAAACATCAGATTTTCAGTTTCTTGGATTTTCTTATAGTTTCTAGACTGGCAACTCTGATTATATGAGAAGCACCTCAGGTTAATGTTTTAGTTTTGGCTCTGGAATATTCTCTTGGAGTTCAAATAAGCAAGATATAGTAGATCAATCAACAGTTGAAGCAGAGTATATTACAGCTGCGTCAGCTGTGAATCAAGCTCTTTGCATTTGGAAGCTGCTGGCAGATTTATACATGGAGCAGAAGAAGAACACTGAAATCTTTGTTAATAATCAGGCTGCAATTTCAATTGCGAATAATCCTATTTCACATGGAAAGACTAAACATTTCAATATCAATCTTTATTTTTTGAGGGAGGTACAACAAAATGGAGACAGACTTAGTGCACTGCAAAACGGATTTTCAGAATGCTGA
>JAOTQJ010072773.1:0-13056 GCA_025642045.1 Solanum sejunctum | reverse complement strand
AATTGTGAATTTAGAATTTGGGGTTGAATGGGGACAAGCTTGCATATGAAAATATATTAATTTATAGTCATGTGTTTTTGTTTATTTGTCATGAAAACAGTCCTTATTGTGTGAAAGAAGTGTTGGGAAACCATGTGAATGTATACGTGAGGGTTAGCTTGAATTGGAGCCCCATTGGAAGTGTAATGTTGTGTTTTAATGTTAGGAGTTTGCGTTGGGCATTGGAGAGATGTATTATAGTTCTTGGAGTATATAGGAAGGCTTGAATGTGGTAGATGTGTACCTATATGTATGCTATCCTATTTTACCAAGTTGCGCCGTAATAGCATTTTGTGGTGTTTTTGATATTGTGATGGTATTGGAGAGGGATTATTGATGTTGTAGGTTGTTGTTGTAGTTGTTGATTGATTATTTCAGCCAAGTTGAATTCTCAAGGCGGCATTTTCTAAGGGGAGATGCTGCCAAAATTTTTATAAAATTTGGAATAAAAAGTTAGGATTTAAGACTCGATATGGTTGTTAATCGTTGGCGTTATTGTAAGTTATGTAGACGTTGGACATCTGAAAGCATAAATTGTATGGGTCTTGCATTGGAATTTGTTGGAGAAATACATGAGGTAGGTAAAGATTCCTATCTCTTGGCATAAATTAGTTAAGCTTAGTCAACATCATACGTTTGAAAAATTCCTTTTTCCTTCACAATTTGGTTCCAAATATATCCTATGTTCGCTCCTTGGTACTTTTATAAAAATGTATTTATGTTTTGACTATTTGGCACATAGAGTTCACAAGTTGTAAAAGTGTGAAATGGTTTAAGATACTGAAAGAATGTATTTTATTGGAGGGCGCAAATGCCCATAACTTTCGACGAAAAGCTTAAATGGGATTTATGTTTATTCTTTGCCACTCTTATGCTAAATTAACTTCATCCTTAACTTTTTGAGTCTTTAGAATCCATGAATGGTATTCGTTTGACTGTGAATGGTGTTTGTTTTATCGGAAGTTAAATAGTTTGGAAAACTATAGGTTCAAATGGTTCCAAAATTACTAATGCGTACAACTTTCGACAGAAATTCTAAATCACTTTAAAATTATTTTGAAGCCTTTTCTAGTAATGTATATGATGGGGATTAAGTAAGTTCCTTTGAAATCACCTTTATGTATAAATTTGAGAAACTTTGACAATATTCATAAATGAATAACTTCTTGAGTTCAAAAATGAATATTTCATATCACTAAGCTTATGGAACTAGTTTTTATGCATGTGATTCTCACGACTCTACTCATGCCATTATGGTCTCGTTCCCCAATTCCTGGGCCGGTTATTATCCTGCGTATGTATAACTATATGTATATATATTTCAAAGCAAGTTGGATACAGCAGTTTGGTTTGCCCATGGGCCGGCTTTACTTAGTTGGAGACATAAAGAGTTGGGCTTGGGTTATGTTGGCATCATGACGTGTGGGTGCTGGGCCTCGTTCACCCCGGCTCACTTGAGTGCTTGGCTGCTGTTCGCCTCAGCTCACTAATGCTACATTTGGGACTTGTGTTGGAGATTTTGAGGATTTGAAATTTCTGGTGTTACGCTATAGTATGGAGCGAGTTTGGAGGTCGGCATCGTTCCCATCCAGTATGCATTACTTTGATATTTTAAATAAAGAATTATTCTGATGTTTGCATGCAGGTTTGGCTCATATATTTTTATTGGGATTATTATACATTTATATCTTGTACTTTCTACTTTACATATTCGGTACATATTTCGTACTGACCCCCTTCCTTCGGGGGCTGCGTTTCATGCCCGCAGGTACTAACGTGCAAGCTAGAGAGACACCTTCTTAGGATCTCTGTCTACTGTTGAAGTGCTCCCTTTGCTTGAGGAGCAGATTTTTGGTATATACATATACACTTATTTTCTTTATTTTGCATTTATGTATATTCGAGGGTATGATGGGGTCCTGTCCCATCTTATGATTCAGTTAGTATGTGTAGAGGTTCGTGGATATATCTTGGTGTGGGATATTGCATGTGGTATGATTACGTATGTATGATATATTTGTTGGGGGTTCTACCACAGTGGTGACCTTGCCGGCCCGCTTATATATATGTGTATAGATATTTGTTGTATGCTGGGGTGGTATTTGTAGGTTTAGTTAGTCAGTAAAACAGAGGAAACTCTGCTGAAATTTTGATAGATTCCTCAAATATTATAATTGGAAATCCGGTTTAGTTATTGTCTAGGTGTCCAATCGGCAATAATCATAGTCCTTGGGTTGGGTTGTGACAGAAGTAGTATCAGAACAGTTAGTCCTTGGAGTGTCCACAGACCATGTCTAGTAGAGTCTTGTTTATCAGTGTTTCGTGCACCACACCTATAAACAGGAGGCTACTGGACATTTAGGATGTTACTTTTCCTTCTGATCTTAGATCATGCGTTAAAGCGATGTTAATAGGATGATTCCCTCACTGACAAAAATTATTTGAATTTCAAATATGCCACCGAGGAAGAAACCAATTGGCCATTGTGGAAGTTCTACAGCAGTAGTTGGGGCCCAACGTGGTCGGGAAACTATACGGGCTCGTGATCTGTCGGAGCAAGAGATTATTTTCCCAATAGTGGGCTCAGTTTCCCCAACAGCTCTAGAGGGTTAGGCATTAGAACATCCAACTCCCCAGCCAGGCGCAACAATCAAGGAGCTGCGAGAGGCAGCGCAGTTGTTGACTCAGATTGTGGTACGTTAGGCCCACATAAAGGAGAATGAAAGCAGTCAGCCAGCTCGTCGAGATAGTTCTCGGGCCCATGATTTCTTGTCTTGTGGATCACTAAAATTCATTAGGTCCAAACCTTCACAGGATCCTCAGGAGTTCGTGAGACAGATTCAGCGGACATTAAGGGTGATTGGGGCCTCCGAAGTGGAATCTGTAGAGTTAGCATCCTATCGGTTACATGATGTTATGGCAAATTGGTACGAGTCGTGGCTTTTATCCCAAGGTGCGAAAGCCTGACCTGCTATTTGGGGCGAGTTCACTGAGGCATTCCTGGCTCACTTTTTACCTCCAAAAATTAGGCGCGCTAGGAAGGATAGGTTTCTGATACTGAAGCAGCAAGGTCGGTCGACTCGGGAATATAGTCTAGAATTTGACTCTTTGGACCGATATGCACCTGTCCATATTTCCAGCATGACAAATCGTATGCATCGCTATATTATGGGGCTAAATTCATATTATGTGGATAGTTGTCTGGTATTGGCTGCCAACAGGGGATAGATATTGCCCGCATTCAGTCCCATGCCCACTAGATGAAGGATCATCATGGAGGATGCCCGGTGGATAGGACAGACAATAGGTGGCCTCCAAAGAGGTCTAGGTCATTCGGTTTAACAGTAGATTTCTAAGGCAGGCAGTCTCAACCGCAGCAGAGTGTGCCTCCTCCTCGACCAGTGCGAAGCACATCTTCACAGACCCCTTGTAGGAGACCAACTATTACTAGCCAGTCAGGGAAAGGACCGAGTTCTAGTAGCCAGCAGAGATTTTCTATACCCCTATGTCCTCATTGCGAGAAACAACACCCAAGGTAGTGTTTTCGCTCTACAGATGCTTGTTTTATTTGTGGCCGTCAGGGCCACCTGATGTGGGATTGTCCTAATAGAGTTATTGCAGAAGGGTCCACCAAGACTTTTGGAGCAGTTGGAGCTTCTTCTTTTGCTTTAGTGGCTATGAGCCCTCCGGGGCGAGGTACCCAGCGGCACCAGGTCACGGCAGAGGTTGCGATAGAGTTCCAGGTTCCAACGATCCTACTAACCACATTTATGCCCTAGCTAGCCGACAGGACTAGGAGGCGTCACCTAATGTTATCACACGTACATTATTTGTTCGTTCTCGAGTTATGTATATGTTGATTGGCCCTGGTTCCATTTTTTCATACATTTCCTTGTTGGTTGCATTCATGATTGATATAGAGTCTGAACCAATGAGCCTTGAATGGTTGGGACACTGATAGGTGAATCTATTATAGTTAACAGAGTTTATAGAAACTACCTGGTATCTATTCTGGACCGATGTACTCTTGCTGATTTGATAGAGCTAGATATGATGGATTTTGATGTAATTATGGGTATGGATTGGCTAGCTTCTTGCTATGCCAAGGTTGATTGTCAGAAAAAGTTAGTTCAATTTTAGTTTCTAGGAGAACCAGTTCTGGAATGGTAGGGTAATATTGTAATGCTGAGGGGTAAGTTTAGTTCGTACCTCAAGGCCAGTAAGATGATCAGGAAAGGATGTCTTTATCACCTGGATCGAGTACATGATGTGGATGTCGAGCCTCTAGCTCTCCAGTCCATTCATGTAGTTAGTGAATTTCCAAACGTATTTTCGGAAGAACTTCCCGATCTTCCTCCAGAGCAAGAAATGGAGTTTGCTATAGATTTATTGCCCTAACACTCAGCCTATCTCGATCTCTCCATACAGAATGGTGCCAGACGAGTTAAAGGAATTGAAGGAGTAGCTTAAAGATTTGTTGGAGAAAGGCTTTATTCAGCCTAGCACCTCTACCTGGAGAGCTCTGATACTATTCGTGAGGAAGAAGGACAGGTCGCTGCGGATGTGTATTGACTACCAACAGCTGAACAAGGTAACTGTTAAGAATAAATAGCCCCTCCCTAGGTTTGATGATCTGTTTGACCAGTTGCAAGGAGCAATGTATTTTTCAAAGGTAGACCTGCGATTAGGGTATCACCAAGTGCGAGTGTAGGAAAAAGATGTTCCTAAAATAGCATTCAGGACTCGCTATGAATATTTTGAATTCAGAGTTATGTCCTTCGAGCTAACAAATGCTCCAGCAGTATTTATGGACCTTATGAATCGAGTGTTTAAACCATTCTTGGATGTGTTTATGATTGTGTTCATTGATGACATCCTAATATATTCTCTATCTGAGGAGGATCATGCAGATCACCTGAGAACCATACTTGGCATTCTTCGACACCAAAAGTTATATGCAAAATTCTCAAAATGCGAGTTTTGGTTATCCTCGGTGGCATTTTTGGGCCATGTTATAGGAGCTGAAGGCATCCGGGTAGATTCCCAAAAGATTGAGGCTGTAAGGAGTTGGCCTAGGCCCACAACGCCGATGAAGGTACGTAGCTTTCTGTGGATAGTTGGTTATTACAGGAGATTTGTAGAGACATTTGCTTCAATTACAACACCTTTGACAAAGCTAACGCATAAAGGGGCGAAGTTCTAGTGGTCCGATGCCTATGAGCGTCGCTTTCAACTACTGAAGGAAAAATTGACTACAGCTCTAGTTCTGACCTTGCCTGAAGGTCCAAACGGGTACGTGGTTTATCGTGATGCTTCCCATGTGGGTTTAGGGTGTGTATTAATGCAGCATGACAAAGTGATAGCCTATGCTACCCGACAGCTCAAAAAACATGAGCAGAATTACCCTACCCATGATTTGGAATTAGCTGCGGTGATCCATGCTTTAAAAATTTGGAGGCATTATTTGTACGGTGTTCATGTTGATATTTTACAAATCACAAAAGTCTCCAGTACATATTTAAACAGAAAGAGCTGAACTTGCGGTAGTGGCGTTTGTTAGAATTGCCGATAGACTATGATATTGATATTCTCTAACATCTAGGGAAAGCCAATGTCGTAGCAGATGCACTCAGTCGCAAGTCCATGGGCAGTTTAGCTGACTCACCCCTCAAGAAGAACGAGATAATTTAGGAATTCAGCAGTTAGCCAATCTGGGAGTTCGATTAGCAGATTCGGGTAACGCAAGAGTTTCTGTCCGAGGTATAGTTGAATCTTCTATTATAGCAGAAATTAAGCAGAGGAAATACGAGGATCCTATCCTAGTTCGATACAGGGACATAGCCCTAGAGAAGGAGCAAACCCCGTTTGAGCTTTCTCCTGATGGGATCTTATTGTTCAGAGGCAGGTTATATGTACCAGATGTTGCAGGTTTGCGGCAGCAGGTTATGGGCGAAGCACACCATGCCCTTTATTCTATTCACCCTGGTTCGACAAAGATGTACCATTACCTCAGGTGCTTGTATTGGTGGGACGGCATGAAGCGTGAGATAGTAGAGTTTGTTGCCCAATGCCTGACTATCAATAGGTGAAGTTAGAACATCAGAAACCTGGAGGGTTGTTACAGGAAATGGGGATACCGATGTGGAAGTGGGAGATTGTCAATATGGACTTTATTATAGGCGTACCTCGCACTCCTCGAAGGTATGACTCTATCTAGGTTATTGTTGATAGGTTGACTAAATTAGCTCATTTTCTTTCAGTTCGGACTACCTACTTAGATGAGGACTACGCCAGACTGTATATTAAGGAGATTGTATACCTTCATGATGTTACTGTATCCATTATCTCTGATAGAGGCACCCAATTTACGGTAAATTTCTGGCGGTCATTTTAGGCGGGTTTGGGGAAGCAGGTAAGTCTTAGCACAGTATTCCATCCCAGTCCGATGGTCAAGCTGAGCATACTATCCAAATGTTTGAAGATATGTTATGGGCCTGCGTGATGGATTTCCAAGGTAGTTGGGATAAGCACTTATCATTGATTGAATTTGCATATAATAACAGTTACCATTCTAACATTCAAATGTCACCGTACGAGGCATTATATGGTAGGAAGTATCAATCACCGATCGGTTGGTTGGAAGTTGGTGAGGTGGAGTTGATTGGACCAGATGTAATCCAGCAAGCGGTGGACAAAGTGAAACTAATTCGAGAGCAGTTATTAGCATCTCAGAGCCGTCAGAAGTCTTATGCACATAATTGTCGTCACCATTTAGAGTTCTAGGTCGGAGATTGGGTATTCCTGAAAGTGTCACCCATGAAGGGCGTTATGAGATTCAGTAAGAAAGGAAAGCTCAGTCCAAGGTACATTGGTCTGTATCAGATCGTCCGCAGAATAGGCAAGGTTGCCTATGAGTTAGAGTTGCTAGTGGATTTGAGAGGAGTTCACCCAGTATTTCATGTTTCCATGCTTCGTAAATGCATTGGTGATCCTTCTAGAATTTTTCCTGTAGATGATATATAGATTATGGAGGAATTGATTTTCAAGGAACAACCCGTTGCTATATTAGATCGTCAAGTCAGGAAACATCGAAACAAGGATGTAGTGTCAGTTAAAGTGTTGTGGCATAATAATAATAGAGAGGAGCTGACATGGGAAGCATAGAAGCAAACGAAGAAGAAATACCCTCATTTATTTCTCGTATCTTTAGGTAATTCATTTTCCTTGGCAAGCACGACGCATGATAACTAAGTTGTTCATTGTCAGATGTGGTATCATAGACAAAGCCTGCATGGTCAGTATGACATTCAAGGATGAATGTTCTTAAGGGGGTAGGATGTTAGAACCCGTAAGTCCTTAATTGTTTCAATTTGGTAAAGTTTGGGACCAAATGTAAATTTCTTCGAAAGTGTAGTATTTAAGATTTAAATTGTTAGTAGGGTCATGTGTGGTAGCACATTTTGATTGGTTCAAGAGGGAACTTGTGCCTATATATGTATATATATATATATATATAAATGTATGTATCTCTTGTATGCAAGAGAGAGTCCCACACTTAGAAAAAAAAAGAGAAGCCAAGAGAGTCATAAGCAACCCTTTCGGGTTGCTACAGTAACTAGGGGAAAAATTCATTTTTTTTGATCTTTCGATTATTTGACGCTTTAAGTTTGGTCTATTGGGTCTCCTAAGTGGTGTGGTGGCGTTAGTTGGTCAAGGAAGCGCTTGGTTTGATGGATATGAAGACATGGGTCTAGTAATGGTCTTGAAAGCTATGTTAATTTCTAGCTTCATTTATGTAAATTAAAGCATGTGGATGTGTTAGTGGTGCGTTAAATTGAAGGTAAAACATGAAAAGAGGGTTGATTGTTAGGTTGAATTGTGAATTTGGAATTTGGGGTTCAATGGGAACAAGCTTGCATATGAAAATATATTAATTTATAGTCATATGTTTTTGTTTATTTGTCATGAAAATAGTCCCTGTGGTGTGAAAGAAGTGTTCGGAAACTATGTGAATGTATACGTGAGGATTAGCTTGAATTGGAGCCCCATTGGAAGTTTAATGTTATGTTTTAACGTTGGGGGTTTGCATTGGGCGTTGGAGTGATGTATTATAGTTTTGGAGTATATAGGAAGGATTGAATATGGTAGATATGTACCTATATGTATGCTGCCCTATTTTACCAAGTTGCGCAATAATAGCATTTTGTGGTGTTTTTGATGTTGTGATGGCATTGGAGAGGAATTATTGGTGTTATAGCTTGTTGTTGTAGTTGTTGATTGATTATTTGAGCCGAGTTGAATTCTCGGGGCGACGTTTTCTAAGGTGAGATGCTACAGAAATTTTTATAAAATTTGGAATAAAAAGTTAGGATTTAAGACCAGATATGATTGTTAATCGTTAGCATTATTGTAATTTGTGTAGACGTTGGACATCCAGAAGCATAAATTGGATTGGTCTTGCATTGGAATTAGTTGGAGAAAGACATCGAGGTATGTAAAGATTCCTATCTCTTGGCATAAATTAGTTAAGCTTAGTCAACATCATACGTTTGAAAAATTCCTTTTTCCTTCACAATTTGGGTCCAAATACATCCTATGTTCGCTCCTTAGTACTTTTATAAAAATGTATTTATATTTTGACTATTGGGCACGTAGAGCCCGCAAGTTGTAAAAGCGTGAAATGGTTTAAGATGTTGAAAGAATGTATTTAATTGGAGGGCACAAATGCCCATAACTTTCGATGAAAAGCTTAAATGGAATCTATGTTCATTCTTTACCACTTTTATACTAAATTAACTTCATCCTTAACTTTTTGTGTCTTTAGAATCCATGAATGGTGTTCATTTGACCAGAAGTTAAATAGTTTGGACAACTATAGGTTCAAATGGTTCCAAAATTACTAACGCATACAACTTTTGATAGAAATTCTAATCACTTTAAAATTGTTTTGAAACCTTTTCTAGTAATGTGCATGATGGGAATTAAGTAAGTTCCTTTGAAATCACCGTTATGTGTAAATTTGAGCAATTTTGGCAATATTCATAAATGAATAGCTTCTTGAGTTTAAAAATGAATATTTTGCGTATCACTAAGCTTATGGAACTAGTTTTTATGCATGTGATTCTCACAACTCTACTCGTGGCATTATGGTCTCGTTCCCCAATTCTCGAGCCAATTATTATCGTGCGTATGTATAACTATATGTATATATGTATATATATTCCGAAGCAGGTTGGATACGGCGGGTCAGTTTGCCCATGGGACGACTTTTCTTAGTTAGAGACATAAGGAGCTAGGCTTGGGATATGTTGGCATCATGACATGTGGGTGCTAGGCCTCGTTGGCCCAAGCTCACGTGAGTGCTTGGCTGCTGTTCGCCTTGGCTCACTTATGCTACAGTTGGGACTTGTGTTGGAGATTTTAGGATTTGAAATTTCTGATGTTTGCATGCAGGTTTGACTCATATATTTGTATTGGGATTATTACTCTCATTTATATTTTGTACTTTCCGCTTTACATATTCGGTATGTATTTCGTGCTGACCCCTTGCCTCCGGGGCTTGCATTTCATGCCCGCAGGTACTGACGTGCAAGCTAGAGAGCCAGCTTCTTAGGATCTCTGTCTACCATTGAGGTGATCCCTTTGCCTCAGGAGCAGATTTTTGGTATATACATGTACACTTTTTTTTTGTACTTTGCATTTATGTATATTTGAGGTTATGACGGGGCCCTATCCCATCCTATGATTCAGTTCATATGTGTAAAGGTCCGTGGATACATATTGGTGTGGGATATTGCATATGGTATGACTACGTATGTATGATACATTTGTTGGGTGATTCTACCGCAGTGGTGACCTTGTCGGCCCGCTTACATATGTGTATAGATATTTGCTATATGCTGGGGTACTGTTTGCATGTTTTGTTAGTCAATAAAACAGAGGAAACTCTACCAAAATTTCGATAGATTCCTTAGCTATTATAGTTGGAAATCCGGTTTAGTGTTTGTCTGGTGTCCAATAGGCACTAATCACGGTCCCTGGGTTGGGTTATGACATCCTTCCAAAGGAGTTTAGGGACACAAGTGAATTTGAGTACAACATTTCACCCTCAAACAGATTGTCAAGCAAAATGCAACATTCATACACTTTTATGAGCTTGTGCATTGGACTTTAAAGGTAGTTAGGTGGACCATTTGCCACTTATTGAGTTTTCCTATAATAATGGCTACCACTCAAGTATCAAGATGGCACCTTATGAAGTATTCTATAGAAGGAAATGTAGATCACCAATTGGATGGTTTGAAGTGGGTGAAACCACCTTGCTTGGGCCATATCTAGTACAACAAGCCACAAAAAAAGTTAAGGAATACAACAATGGCTAGAAACAGCCCAAAGTTATCACAAATCATCTGTGGATGCTAGGAGGAGAGGACTGGAATTCTTAGTAGGGGATTGGATATTTTTAAAGGTGTCTCCAATGAAAGGAGTTATGAGATATGGCGAGAAAGGAAAACTGAGCCCACATTACATAAAACCATATCAGATTATTAAGAGGTTCGAGCAGGTGCATATAAACTAGAGCTACCCTAAGAGCTTTCAATAGTTCATCCAGTTTTTCATGAAACAATGCTTCAAAAATGCATAGGAGACCCATCTCGTACCACTCCTTTTGAGGATGTGCAGGTTACAGGAGATCTCACATATGAAGAGGTACCTATTTCTATTTTAGATTGTCAGGTTCTGAAGCTAAGGAATAAAGAAATAGCTTCAGTGAAAGTACTTTGGAGAAACCAGCAAACAGAAGAAATAACATGGGAGGCCGAGGATGCGATCAAATCAAAATACCCTTACCTATTTGAAGCTAAATAGGAAGTCTAATATGCCAAATTAGGATACTCATAGGTACGTGTGATTGAATACTTAATGTGTTGTCAAAAG
Organism: Solanum sejunctum; assembly: GCA_025642045.1. Lineage (NCBI taxonomy): Eukaryota > Viridiplantae > Streptophyta > Magnoliopsida > Solanales > Solanaceae > Solanum > Solanum sejunctum. Next base: position 2,079 of record JAOTQJ010072773.1, on the reverse strand, counting down.
TTTGTGTAAGTAAAGGTTTAAACTTGATTAAGCTATCCAATTGTACTAACATTCAAGGACAAATGTTCCTAAAGGTGGAGGATGTAACACCCCATATCTTACAATACTAATACTATGCAAATAACACATGATATGGCTTTTCAAATTAGCGCCTATTTTTAAAAGTGCTTGAATCTCATGTTATAGGGCAATATGTGAGTCTAATGCTTAAAAGGGTCAAGTGTATATTTGTTTTGTGTCAAATTGAAGAGATCATGACCCTAAACAAAGTGAGAATATTGAGGTGCTTGTAGGACTTAGGAAGCTCTTGCTTAGCTTAAATTTGCTAGATAAATGGAGATGAGGCTCGACATCGAATTTGTCCAAGTCCAATTATGAATAAAGTTTGTGTTAAGGGTCTAAGTTTAGATCATGTTTTAGCATCATAAATGGACCTTATTTTTAGTCCAAGAAGAATGTAAAAAGGGTCCAAGTACATCACAACCCAATTGACTATTCGGGCCCAAAAGAGGAATTTGTAAATGCTCAGCTGAGGCCCATCAACTTTGAGACCCATTTAGGCCGTGTAAGGGCCAAGGTACTGCATCACAAGGCTATTAATAAGTGTTAATATGTAGTCACAAGTTACAAAGAATGTCAGCCAAAGAGAGCCTTTATAAGGGATGAAAAGCAGCACCTTAAATCATTTTACTTTGGAGCAATTTTCAACTTTGCTAAAGCCTCCTTTTCTCTCTTTATTTCACTTCACAAGGCAGCCTACACAACCCTCTAGGGTTCTTAAAGGAGACGTAAATCTTGAAGGCTAAGGTATGTATAAATATCCATGTATTTGTTCAACTTATCCCATGAAAAACAAGAAGTATATGCTAGTATGTTTGTGCTGGAAATTTAGACAGCATATGTCCTAAGGATTGTTGTAAACTTTTCTTGTTATTTAAGAGGATTTTCTTCTCTTCGTTGGCAGAATTATGAATTAAGACTAATATTTTTAACAAGGTATAGTTTGTTAGTGATGTAACTAAGTTGCTGCACCACTTTTACAGTCTGCAAAGATGAGTTGTTGTATGACATCATCATTGTACTCTTAAAAGAAACTTAGGAGTTAATAATTGTAATATGTTATTCCACGACCTTCACCTGATGTGGGACTATTTTTGGACTATTGTAAGACTAGTTTTATGTGCTAAAAATGATGGATACAATTTGGGTAAAGTTGAAACAGGTTCGGGATTGTTGACGTTGAAATATGGTGAAGAGCTATAATGTTATGTTACCTATTTTTATGTTCCGTAGAATTGTTATGTCACGACCCGAAATTCAGGCGTGATGAAACTCGTCTTATCCCACCATGACAAGTCAGTGTACAACCCAACTATAACATTAAAAATCCAAAATTATAATAAAAATGAAAGTTCAATTTAGTGAAAATCCCCCAAAACTTGGTTGTCAAGTGCATAAGCTTCTAATGTATTATAGTAGAATCAAAAAGAAATACAAATATCAAATGATGTTGTCTCTCGAATAGAACAAAATCATAAATAAGAGTAAAAAGTCAGCTGGGATGGCAAACAGCTAGCTCTCGCAATCTCCCCGAAAAGCCTCAGACAGGGGAGAGTAAAGAGTATCACGATGATCCAGGCTCGTAACCTACAAAATTGTTGTAGCAAGGGGGTGAGTATCAAATACACGGTACTCTGCAAGTGAACTAATGTTAGACCCCATAATTAATTCAGTCGAAGTAAATCGTTCAATTGAAAAAAATTATGATGAACATGGCATAATTTTAAATCGCGGTGCTTAATTACAATTGGAGCGTATATTTTTATGTTGGAGTCGAGAGTCCTCAATTGGATTAAAATAGAAAAGTTTGGGGACCTAATTGAACAATAGGCTAACTAGAAGCACTTGGGGTGCAAATTTTAAAAATTTGATTTCTATATATACCCCTCCTTAGTTCAAATGTGAAGAACATTTTGTTCTTTGTCTTGTGAGATTGAAGAAGGGAAGAATAAGCTTGATGAAGAGAAGAAGAGAAGGAGAGGAAGAAAAGAAGGCTTGCAACATTGAGGTGAGTCCCTA
>JAOTQJ010072733.1:30530-47168 GCA_025642045.1 Solanum sejunctum | reverse complement strand
CAGCCCACAAGTTCCAATCAAAATCACACTTAAGATAGCACAATAAAACTCAATTTTAAGTGAAACAAAATCAGGGCCGTAACCTTAGAATAATGTCTATAACTTAAACCATGTTAAGAACATCAATTTCTCTTTATAATCTATCCTATAAACTATAGAGAAGTCACTAAAAAAAAGGCAAGTGTGCAGCAACTTTCTAAACACAAGCTGTCTGACTTTTGTTAACAAGCATAACTAGCATATATTTCTTATTTTTCATGGGAAAAGTATACCAAATACATGGATATTTTCACTTACCTTCGCTTTCAAGATTGACCTTTCGTTCAAGAACCCTAGCGGATTTTATTTGCTATGTTGTGAAGTGAAGTAAGGAGTAAAAGAAAGTCTTTAGTAACACTAAAATCTATTTTTGAGCCCTTTTAAAGGGTCTCTTTGGCCGACTTTCTCTTGATGTTTTGACCACATATTAACACATATTAATATGCTAGTGATGCAGCAGCTTAGACCTCACACTTGGGCCTATATGGGTCTCAAAGTTAATGGGCCTTGACTGCCTATTTTACTAATTTCTCTTCACTTAGCTTAGGCCCAATTAGTCAAATGGATTGTTATGTACTTAGGCCCTTCTATTATTCATCTTGGGTTGTACATATTTTCCAATTACAATGGTAAAACATGGGCTAAAGTTACAATCTTAATATAGACTTTATTCACTATCGGACTTGGACAGATTTGGCGTCGGGTCTCATCTACATTTAGCTAGCATATTTTAGCTAAGCATGTAGGTGACTCACCTACTAGCTTCCTAAGTCCTACAAGCATCTAACTTCTTTCACCTCATTTGAGGTCGTGATCTCCTAAATTTGACTTAAAACTTATTTACACTCGCCCCTTTTCAGTGTTAGACATACATGTCCCCCTCTTATTTGAGATTCAAGCTCTTTTAAAAAAATTGATTCTAATTTGAAAAGACATATCATGTTTGATTTGCACAGTACTAGTACTGTATGATGTGTGGTGTTACATCCTCCCCCCTTAGGAATATTCATCCTCGAATGTTTGCACGATTGGATAGCTTAACCAAGTTAAACTTTTATTTACACAAATTTTTGATAATACACTAAGTATTCAATCACATGTACCTATTAGTGTCCAAATTCTGAATGTTGGACTTCCTCTTTAGCTTCAAATAAGTAAGGGTATTTTGATTTCGTCGCGTCCTCGGCCTCCCATGTTATCTCTTCTGCTTGCTGGTTTCTTCAAAGTACTTTTACTGAAACTATTTCTTTATTTCTTAGCTTCTTAACTTGATGATCTAGAATAGTAATATGTACCTCTTCATATGTGAGATCTCCTATAACCTGCACATCTTCAATAGGAGTAATATGGGATAGGTTACCTATGCATTTTCGAAGCATTGAGACATGAAAAACTGGATGAACCATTCAAAGCTGTTGGGGTCGCTCTAGTTCATATGCAACCTACCCAAACTTCTTAATAAACTGATATGGCCCTATGTAACATGGGCTCAATTTTCCTTTCTTACCAAACCTCATAACCCCTTTCATTACAGACACCTTTAAAAATACCTAATCCCCTACTGAGAATTCCAGTCCTCTCCTCCTAGCATACACGTTTGATTTGTCATGGCTTTGGACTGTTTCTAGTCGTTGTTGTATTACCTTAACTTTTTCTATGTCTTTTTATACTAAATCTGGCCCAAGCAAGGCGGTTATGCCCACTTCAAACCATCCAATTAGCAACCTACATTTCCTTCCATACAAAGCTTCATAAGGTGCCATCTTGATACTCGAGTGGTAGTTATTATTATAGGCAAATTCAATAAGTGGCAAATGGTCCACCCAACTACCTTTAAAGTCTAATGCATAAGCCTGCAATATATCTTCAAGTGTTTGATGGTGCTTTTTGCTTGACCGTTTGTATTAGGGTGGAAAGTTGTGCTCAAATTCACTTGTGTCCTTAAACTCCTTTGGAAGGACTTTCAAAACTTTGCTGTGAACTGAGATCCTCGATCAGATATAATGGAGATTAGGACTCCATATAACCTGACTATCTCTTTGAGGTATAGCTTAGCATACTCTTCAGCTGTATAATCACTCCTAACTGGCATGAAGTGTGCTGACTTTGTGAGTCTGTCAACTATTACCCATATGGAGTCAAACTTCTGAAATGAGCGAGACAACCTAGTAACAAAATCCATATTGATCATATCCCACTTCCATGTTGTAAGCTCTATACATTGCATATAACCTCCTTGCTTTTGGTGTACTACTTTCACTTGTTGGCAATTTGGACATTGAGCCACAAATTCTGGGAGGTCCTTTTTCATGCCTCCCCACCAAAATATTTCCTTCAGGTCATGGTACATCTTAATTGATCCTAGATGGATGGAATATATGGAATGATGGGCTTCTTTCATTATCCTCTTCCTTAGTCCATTAGTATCAAGCACAAATTGTTTATTTTAGCAATAAAGTACTTCATTTTATGTAAGGTCAGAGTCCTTTATCATACCCCGACTCACTTTGTCTTTAAGTCATTATAAAACAGGATTCTCGAACTGTTTTTCTTTGACCTCTATTACCAATGAAGAAGTTCTTGCATTATGTACAATAACCCCTTCATTTGAAGTTACAAGAAGGCGAACTCCCAAATTAGCTAGTTATTGTAGATCCTAGCCACCCCTTGACTTACCATGGCCTAATCACCAATATTCATGATTGACTTACGACTTAGAGTATCCGATACCATATTTGCCTTCCCTGTGTGGTAAAGTATATCAACATCATAATCCTTTATTAGCTCTAGCCATCTCTACTGTCTTAAGTTTAGGTCTTTCTTCTTAAAGATGTATTACAGGCTCTTATCATCATTATATATGTCAACGTGAACCCTATACAAATAGTGGCACCATATTTTCAGAGAAAATACAATCACTGCTAGCTCAAGATCATGAGTTGGGTAGTTTTTCTCATATGGCTATAGTTGTCTAGATACATAAGTGGTTACCCTACCATGCTGTGTTAGCATACACCCTAAGCCAACTCTTGAAGCATTTAAATACACTGTATACCCCTCGGTATCTTCTGGAAGTACTAGTACAGGTGCAGAAGTTAGTTTATTTTTCAGCTCCTGGAAACTTCATATGCATTATTCCATTGGAACTTGGTTGCCTTATGTGCCAACTTTGTTCGAGGTGCAAAAATAGAAGAAAAACCTTTAACAAATCTTCTGTAATAACTTGCCAACCCTACAAAGCTCCGAACTTCTTTGGGTGTCATTGGCCTTGGCCAGTCATTCATAGCCTCTCTCTTTTGTTAATCAACCCTTATTCCCTCATCGGATACAATACTACACAATAATGCCAATGATTTTAGCCAACATTCATATTTAGAAAATTTGGCATAAAACTGTCGATCAAAGAACCTGTAACACTTGTCGTAAGTGATTTGCATGGTCCTCTTCTGATCTTGAATATACCAAAATGTCATCTATAAATACTATCATGACCATATCCAAGAATGGCTTGAATACCCTATTCATCAGATCCATAAAAACTATTAGTGTATTTGTTAGACCAAATAACATAACAAGAAATTCAAAGTGACCATAGAGTGTTTTGAAAGCAGTCTTAGGTATATCTTTCTCCTTCATCCACACTTGGTGATACCCTGATCTTAAATTAATTTTTAAAAAGCATTCGGCACCCTATAACTGATCAAATAAATCATTAATCCAAGGGAAGAGGTATTTATTCTTAATTTTCACCCTACTCAATTGTCGATAGTCGATATACATTCTCAAGGTGCCATCCTTTTTTCTTATAAATAATACTGGTGCATCCCAAGGGAACACACTAGGTCTTATAAAATCCTTCTCTAATAAGTCTTTTAACTGCTTTTTTAATTCACGCCATTCTGCCAAGGCCATTCTGTATGGAGTTATAGAAATAGGTAGAGTACCTGGAAGTAAGTTAATACAAAAATCTACTTCTTGTTCTTTAGGTAAGCCTGAAAATTCTTCAGGGAACACATCAACGAATTCATTCACCACTGGAACTGATTGAAGAGTTGGTGATTTTGCCACCATATCCTTTACTCTAACTAAATGACATATATACCCCTTAGATATCATCTTTGTTGCCTTAAAAATAAGAGATAAACTTACCCTTTAGCGCCCCAATATTACCTACCCATTCAAGAACTGCCTCATTTGGAAAGTGGAAGTACACTCTTTTAGTTCGGCAATCCATGGAGGCATAGCAAGAAGCTAACCAATCCATACCTATTATAACATCAAATTCCACCATTTCTAGCTCAATAAGGTCAGCCATAGTGTCATGGTCACAAAAAGTTATTACACAATCATAACAAACCCTTCTAGCCATAATAGATTCGCCGATTGGTATAGATACTTCAAATGGTTTGTCCAATAATTTGGGTGTTCGCTTAAGCTTCCCAGCAACTAGTGGGGTAATGTATGATAGTGTAGAACTAGGGTCAATTAATGCATATACATTATGTAAAAAGATGAACAATGTACCTATGACCACATCGGGTGAAGCTTTTAAATTTTGCCGACTCCTAGAGCATAAGTGCGATTCTAGACTCCACTATAGCTAGTTGCCCCGCTTACACCTCTACCATAACCTGTAGGTGCTTGTTGATCCCTACCTAATAGAGGAACGGATGATGTTGATGCAACAGCTGACATAATAGACTATGCTATGTCATCCATACGTCTCTTCGGGTAATCTCTCATTATGTGCCCTGGCATACCACACCAATAACAATCATCTGTCCCAACATTACATGTACCTAAATAACCTCTCCTATACTATTTACAAGGGTACTTAGGATTCATTTGCTGACCTACTGAATATCCCGTTGTCTGTGCACCTTGTCTCTCACCTCGTTGACCAAACTGATTACTTCTAGACCCTTGAGGTTATGGTGGATCACTGACTGTAGAGTAGGAGGATGATAGCCTAGGTGGTCTATTAGAAAACTGAGGCCTAACCTTACCTTGGGATGGTGTGAACTGCCCCGTAGATCTGGCCCTCTTGGATTTTCCCCTTTCTAATTCTTGTGCGCTTCTCCTTTGCCTTTGATCCTCCGGTTTCTATGCAAAAGCTTGCATCCTTGGTATATCTATGTCTTTATTCAAGGAAGAAATGGTACAATCTCTAACTAGATACATATCCAATCTATACATATATCAATTAACTCTATCTACCATAGCAACAACTACATTAGAAGCATTCCTGGCCAGGGAATTATATTGAAGGATATACTTTGTCACGCTCATATTCCCTTGGTGGAGATTCAAAAATTTATCTGCACAGGCCTCTCGGATCTCTAATGGCAAGCAATGGTCAATAAATGCCTACTTAAACTCTTTCCAAGTAGTTGGGGGAGCATCTATATCTTTGGATTGCTTCCACTCTTCATACAACAATATAGTCACACCGTTCAATCTATATGTTGCTAGCTCAACAACTTCTATACCACTCATATGCATAATATCTAATGTGTGTTGAATCTAATCAATAAAGTCTTGTGGATCTTCATTAGGATTTGACCCAGTGAAAGATGGAGGGTCTAAATTAAGGAAGTCATGTATCCTAGTGCTAGCGGCCCTATTCACACCACTTGCACCTATAATTGGGCCTTCCTATCTTTGACCTTGGCCAACAACTATATGAGTTAATAGTTGGACTGCATTTCTCAGATGCTGCATGGTAGCATCGATAGGTGGTTCTGGGAGAATTTCACTACTTCCTGGTTCATTAGGAGCTGGAGGAGTTGGAGATGTCTATGACAGAGACTCATCTTAAGCCTCATTTCATTGTCTCACCTGACTGGGTATGCCAACTACAACTTCTACTTCCTTGCCTTTACCTTTGTTTTACCTGGTTTCTGGCATACTTGCTGTACAAAATAATTTAGAGGTCAGACATAATCCAACTATTATACTTGGCTCTATGGCACGATCTAAAGAATGAAAAGAAAGTGACAACTCCTAAATGCCACATAGCCTCCTGCTTATAAATGTGGTGCATAACGCATCGATAAACAAGACTCTACATAAATACGGCTTTGTAGACTCCCTATGATGACCCACTCTAATATCACTTTTGTCATGCCCAAAGTCCTTTTAAGGCGGACTAGCATCCATTGTCGATAAAGCTCAGGATAACTAACCTATATCTATGCACTTTCTATACATATTATAAGGGATTTCTACATTCAACATGCCTTTAAGAAAGTAAACAGTAATAACAAGCCATAAGGAAATGCATATGGCTAGGCCGTTGGGGCCACATTGTCTAAAGTATGAGACACGACCATACTTTAATTCATATAGTCTACAAAGCCTCTAGATAACAAAAAGTATCTGATAAGGATTGGGGCATGCCCCGCCTCAACTAACTATACAACATAAAAATATAAGCTCTAAACACACAAAGCTCCAAAGCAACCTGAAGCTTGGTAACAACAACTGGATATCCTACACTCCTATTGGGGAGATTTACTAGCACCTATACCTACAACATGAAATGCAGGTCCCCCATAAAGGATGTCAGTATGAGATAATGTGCTGAATATGTAAGGTAGGAAATATTATAGATGAAGTAACAACTAAAATGAAACTATGCACTGTGTAGGACAAGAGATCACCTTTAGTTGTAATGGGATCATGTACTTTATGTTCTTTTTATTACTTTACCTTTACTATATAATCTATGTACAACATATAATACAAATGACTAGTTGATCAGTGGTAAGTCTATATCGGGATTAGCCCTCGCTAGGATTTTTCTTTCACCTCTTGGGCTACCCCCCATGATAGGATCGACCCAGGCTAGGTGATTCTTCCACCCCTCGGGTTATCACCCATCAATAAGCAATATACTTTATCTTTCGATTACCTTTGACATTATTCTTTTGGTGGTCATAATATTAGAGCTGTAGGACTGTAGAAGTAGCATGTGACAATTAAATAATCATACAAGAAAATATGACAATGAAAAGAGTACGTTACACAAATAATGAAATGCGTATGAGATGAAGCAACTTGTGAACTTTATTAGCAATAAGAACCGATGTAATTTGGCATCTATGTATGTATGTAGATTTGAAGGTGACTATGTCTAGGTGTAAATGAATATGTGAAAGAGTGGAGACATGGTTAATAATTGTTTTGGAGTTGGTAAGTGCCTATATGTGCCAAGGAGGGATCTATATTTCATGCCAAATAATATGAAATCAAGTAGCCTTATATACCTTGTTGTACGACCTTGTTATTACCATGAAGTAACATCCTTTTCTATCAAGTAGTGAGCTACATTAGTGTGGGTAATAAAACAAGCATTATTAACGACTAAACATGTCTTGGCAGTTCAATCTAATTTAAAAATAAACTTCGGGCAGCAACCCGTAAGCATCAACCCAACAATGTTATTTCATCCTTTCCACCCCTAAGCATATGTGTCTACTCCCCATTCTATATACATGGTGTACACAACCTAGTTTAGGTCCTAACATGCTAGAAAACCACAATTCACAGCACACACCAACTCCCTACTACATACAAGCAGGTAGCACAACATTACGCCCACTCCCCACTACATACAATCAACAAGTCAAAACAATTTAGAGTTTTACCAAATTGTCCTCAACACATCTGTACATAAAAATAGAATTAAAATAGTCCCTGAATAGTACCTAAGCAGTCACGAAGGATATGAGGCAATAGCCTTCCATCCATCAGCCCACAAGTTCTAATCAAAATCACACTTAAGATAACACAATAAAACTCGGTTTTAAGTGAAACAAAATCATGTTAATGTCTATAACTTAAACCATGTTAAGAGCATCAACTTCTCTTCATAATCCAACTACAACAATAGAGAAGTCACTTGAAAAAAAGGAAAGTGTGCAGCAACTTTCTAAACACATGTTATCCAACTTTGGTTAACAAGCATAACTAGAATATATTTCTTGTTTTTCATGGGAAAAGTACACCAAATACATAGATATTTCCACTTGCCTTATCCTTCAAGATTGACATTTCCTTCAAGAACCCTAGAGGGTTTTATTTGCTGTGTTGTGAAGTGAAATAAAGAGTAAAAGAAAGTCTTTAGGAAAACTAAAAATTGTTCGAAAGTGAAATGACTATTTTTGAGCCCTTTTAAAGGGTATCTTTGGCCGAATTTCTCTTGATATTTTGACAACATATTAAAACATATTAATAATCTAGTGATGTAGCATCTTGGACCTCACACTTTGGCCTAAATGGGTCTCAAAGTTGATGGGCATTGGCTGCCCATTTTCCTAATTTCTCTTCACTTAGCTTGGGCCCAATTAGTCAAGTGGGTTGTGATGTGCTTGGGCCCTTCTGTTATTCATCTTGGGTTGTACTTATTGTCCTGTTACAATGATAAAACATGGGCTAAAATTATACTCTTAACATGAACTTTATTCATTATCGGACTTGGATGGATTTGGCATCGGGTCTTGTCTCTGTTTAGCTAGCATAGTTTAGCTAAGTATGTAGGTGAATCACCTACTAAATTCCTAAGTCCTACAAGCACCTCACTTCTTACACCTCGTTTAAGGTCATGATCTCCTTAATTTGACTTAAAACTTATTTACACTCGCCTCTCTTCAACGTTAGACATACATGTCACCCTTTAATTTGAGATTCAAGCAGTTTTAAAAAAATTGGAGCTAATTTAAAAATCTATATCACATTTCATTTGCATCTTACTAGTACTTGAAGATGTGGGGTGTTACAGGAATACCCTAAATAAACATTCGGGATTAAAGAAATGGCCCAAGTTGCACCTCTCCCTTTTCGGAAGGTTTAAATTTGGTTTCACTTTTCAGATGGGACTAAAAGTGTATAATTTGCTAATAATAGATTTTTAAAGGTTAAATTTATAGCACAAAGGTTATACATTAAGTTTTGGAATCAAGAAAGTTGCAAGATAAAGTTTGGCCAAAGTTACTGTAAGTTTCTTTAAGAAATCTTTCTTAAATTTGGGTCAAATGTATCAGGCCATATCTCACAAACTATAAGGAGATATAAAGTCCATCACCTATAAAATTTAAGATATATGAGTCCAGTTTGTAATGCACAAAACCATGCATCAAATGACTTCAAAATAAAATGTTATGATAGTTTTACTGTGACTGCTCGAGCAAGAAACTGGCTCATAGGCTGGGTCGAGTAAACCCACCTAGATATCGGCAAATTTGAGATTTTTGAAGCGCGAATCAGTTCCATTTCATCCCAAACAACATATAAACTGAATATAAAGTTCCCTCAAGGTACCAAGGTGATTTGGGTCAGTTTTTCACAATTTCATCGTTAAAATTCATCCCCATGCCTAAAAATGCGTGCCTTACGCTTTGCAATTGTTTTCCCCTCCTATTAGATGTGTTTGGGGCTGTTTTTAGGCTGTAAAAAAATGGGTGTAATTCTTTTGCTACTGATATTTTCAGGTAATAATTTTGGGTTTTTTTAAGATTATTTTTATGACATTTTATGAACGTTTCCTCGCGCAAATTCTATTTGGCAAACTTGGTCATTAATGCTAAATTTTAGATTGTTTATAGGTGTCTTTAAGCTATGTTTATAAAGCTGTTGCAAAGATGATGATGTAGAAATAACTCTCATGAAGAAACATTTGGCAATAGGATGTCCGTTGGGAAGGTATGTTAAGGCTAAGCTCCCTCCTTTTAGCACAAAATTTAGAAAGTTTCCCAAAATGTCAAATACGATATCTTACTATTCTATTGCTAGAAAGACCTTTGGTGAAAGGCATTGGGATTGCAGCTAAGTTATTTTCATAATGGTTAGGTTGAAATTCTATTTGTTCACTTAAACTGGACATTCAAAATCTATATATTATTTTGTCATTTTTCTTGGCTACCTATCCATATGTTCAAGGTATGTCTATTCTGGTGTAGTGTCATTAAAATAAATATATATTACGAAAGAAATGTACTATTCATAATCAATCCTTTTTCCAAACAAAAAATATAATGGAATCACTTAACAAGTAACATGTTGATTTCTAATAATCTCCACTATAATGCTCCTATTTAAACTACTAAGGTACTTGATTCTCTTTAAGTACTTTCTTTTACTAATTGATATGGAACCAAGTATAGGCATTATGTAAAGTACCTTTATAAACACTTTTAGAGTTAAGGCCTCATTCTAAATGTTGTGTTAAGTTGTCAAACTTATTTGAAAGACATGCGAGATCCCACGAGTTATGTGTATATGCTATGATAATTATTATGATGTTATAAGGATAAGTATACTGATAAACCAAGATTGGCTAAATTTATACTATGACCTACTACGTGCAATCAATATTCATATCATATATGGCATGTCATGCATGGACTTCGAGACATAATCAGAGGTATGGGGCCTATTTTCCCAAATGATTATATATATGTATATGATATAGATGGCCAAAGGTTGGCAAATCTAATGTCAGTTAGCTAGCGAAAAGAACCACCACTGCTAGCATTTGGTTGGGTATGTCATGTACTTATATATATATGTATGTATGTATGTATTCACGACATATGATACTCGAGCATACCCTGCATATTTGACCACTAGGAGGTTGATTATTGGTCGTTAAGGTTACTTGAGTTTTGGTTATAGGTGGTAATTCTATTACCCTTTTTACTACTATTATCCATGGTTTTACTTCTGCCTTATATACTAGTACATGTTTATTCGTATTGATGTCCCATTGCTTAGGGATGCTGTATTTTATTTTATGCATACAAGTTCAGGAAGAGACTCTGATTGACCTCTCCACTGGGAGCCCACTTCAGCTACGAGTTGGTAAGCACCACATTTTCCTGGAGCTTTCACAGGATACTTACTTTTTGTTGTACAGTTGGGTATAGTCGGAGCCTTGTCCCAACAGTATTAGTGATTCTCTTAGAGGCTATTGTGGACATATTATTTTGGGATAGTTCTTTTGTGACTTTCAGTCTCCAACCATTAGATTGACATGTATATATAGTGTGTGCCTATACTTATTATTGCAGCCTTGTCATCTAGCTAGTACTTTATCATTTTGGTTTACCTATCTTGATGTACATGATTTGCTCTTGACAAGGTCATGAACTACATGGTCCAAGCTTAGTTTTTCAGATGTTATGCTGCTCGATTTTCTTCTTCTCCCTAGTTTAGTTAACTAGCATGTTTAGTGGCTTACTCAGCCAATAATGATATTGAGTGCCAGTCGGGCCTCCCCTCTTTTTGGGGAATGACAACTTGCATTAGTTGTAATAGCTTAGAGTGCTATGAGTAACCAACTTGAGCACATGAGCCAAAGGAATGAAAAGATAGAGCGGAGGTAGAAGAAGATCAGATAGTATGAAAAGAAGAAGAGTAAATTCCTTAACAAGATGATAGGCAAATTAAGGAAGTTGTCTGGGTCCAACTCTTCAGATCCTTATGATGAGTTGACCATCTCTTCGGGCTTGATCATCGAATGATAATTTTCATGGAGCCCCTCGTATTCTCTTCTATTTTATGATTGTGCTATGAGCACACAATGCCAGATTTAGTTAGGGGTGCTCTTATGACTTGATTATGACTCTTGTTTTCTATTTTGTATACTCTAGATTTATTGGCACTTGTAGACTCTTGCTTGCTTTATATTGATGATGTGCCGTTGTCGGTCTTGATTTTTGTTGATTATTGTATGCCCTTGTTAGGCTTGTATATATTGTGTTTAGGTTTAGTTGTTTTACTAAATTTGGTAGCTTTTTATTTTTCTTTTTAATGGTGTGTATAATCGATGATTCCCGATATGGATTGAGTGACGACATTCTCAAGGGTAAATTGTTGATTGGATGTGTGAGTGTATGAGTTAAATATGGTCTTTGGTAAAGTCTGAGTACCCATAAACTCATGTTGGAGCTATACATTGGGATTATGACTTGTTTGGTACTAATTTATTTAGTTATGTGTTGTGGATTGTGAAAAAGACATACCCCTCCAATTTTTGAAAGTTAAATGATTTTGGAATGATTTTGAGACAACACTTTGACTCTTATGCGGGCTCCTACTTGCTAGATAGATATATTCAAAAAATGAGTCCCTTATACTTTGCTTGAGAGTTATCTTGATCCTTTCTTGTTTAATTTGCATGTCATGTGTGTTATGAGTTTTGTTTTGTTCCTTGTATGCACTTATGTCACCTAGAACTTGCCTTGTTAGTCTTGAAATGTTGGTCTTAAGAAGCTTTGGTTGAAAAGTGATCTTAAGCATTCTTTTATTTGAATTGAGTCCACTTAGCCTAAATAGACACCAAACGCATTGATTTTATCCCTAGTGTCCCTTTTAAGCCTAGACCTTCCTATTGGCAACCTTATTTACAAGCCTTGAATTTTTTTGAAAAGATATCCATCTTTTTAACCCTTATCCCTCCTTTAGTTTTGCATATTCGTGATAATTGAGGCTTTAAGCCTACTTTGGGGGATGATATAGGAGAAAAAGGAAGGGTGTCTACCGCTTGGAAGCTTGTCGAAGGAAAAAGGAAAAAAAATGAATGGACGAATGAAATGAAAAGGAAAAGAGTGCTTTCAAAATGGAAAAAAAGTGAATGAAAAGTGCTTGAATAAAAAGAATCCTCCAAAGTGATGAAAATGGTCTCAAGTGGGGCACCTAAGTGAAAAAAAAGGATTAAATATTCATTGGTGTGGGATGCAAAAAAGAAACGTAAAAAAGTTGGAAAAGAATGAATGTTTTATGTGGGACTTAAGGAGGGTTAGTCACTATTGTCCAAATTGTATCCTATGCCCTACCCATTAGCCTACATTACGAGCCTAAAAAGCCATTTGAGATTTTCAACCAAATGAAATTGAGCCAATGTTGATTGAAAGTAAAGGCAAGCTTATGGTGTGTCATTTATGTACACAAGATATTCTTTTATTAAGTGTGAGTGTTTAAGTCCTTATCTCATGTTTATTATATATATTTTGTGTGTTTTGGGGACTTCTTTTTTAAGGACATGCAAATTGACATGGATTTGTGATATGGATACTTTTTTAACTTTGAGTCAAGTGGAACTTGTTAGTTGATTAAGAGTTTGAGTTACTCCTTGAATATTTGTGTTGTCACTTGGTCATCCCTAGAAATGTGCTTTGAATTGAAAAAGATACTTTTGAAATGTGAAGGAATTACTTGATAGACATTCATATACTTACGTTAATTGTTGGTACCAACTATTGTCATGATTATGATTTAATTGTTTCAAAAGTGTATTGGGAATTGTGTGCATAAATTTCTAGCCCCTTGAGTTTGATTTTGTTTTACTTGAGGAAAAGCAAAGTGTTAAATTGGGTGTGTTGATGAGTGTATGACTTGCACTCATTTCTTACTCTTTTCTAATGGTTTTGTGTTATTAATCTCATACTCAAGGCTAATTATGCTTTGAGTGGTGTATGTTACATGTACATATGGGTTAGATTTGGCCTTGCCAAGAAGAATTGAAGATTGTAGCTGAATTGGAGCCAAAATGAGCTGAAATGCACAAAATGATACCTAACAGCAAATACACTCCGCGAACGCGGCCTTCAGGCTGCGATTGCGAAGTTGCAGCATGCAAAGGAGCATGAACGTGCTAAGCCTTGATGTAAAGGTGAAATACAAGGAAACACAACCTTCGCAATAGTGGAATGCTGAGCACTATCCCAAAGTATTGCAGAGACCAGCGTTGGGTCAGCTCTGAAATTTTACGATTTTCACTCCTAAAATCATGTATACATACACTCCCAACCTGTATTCTTCATACAATACATTTACAATACACTAAGAGATACATCTTTGAAGAAGAAAACCACACCTTAGCATAGATTTTTGTTTAGGGTGAGGATTTTAAGCAAGTTTTCTACATATTCTTAAGTGGATTGAAGAGTGTGGATATCATTTGTATTTATCTTTCATTCGCTCTTTGTTTTCTTGTTTTTGAATGCTAAATTTATAGATTGAATTGAAGCTTGGATGTTAATTTATATATGGGTTTTGATTATTTCTCTTGTTTTCATGCTTAGTTGATGATTTACTTGCAAAATCAAGAGGGTTTCTTCCAAATTATTTTGACTGTTTGAATTGGTTGATGGGTTCATACATATCTTCTGATAAAAATTAGGTTTGAGGTAGCTACTTAAATCTAGCTTAGATCTTCAATTATTGCTTTAGCTAGTGTAGTTGAGGTGGAGGAATATATAATATTATGGATTTATGAGTTCAGAGCCTCTAAAGGGACTCAATAGTTAAGATCTTGGGAGTTTTACTTTGAGGTGCTCAAGCCATGTGTGTCTTTGAGTGGCTCGCATAAGAGGTCATAGATGACTCTTGCAAAATATCACCTATCTTATCTTGAGTGACTATAGGCAACCTAGCCTACCCACAGAGTTAATTTGATGCAAAGAGTGATGGATCATTTGAGATTTGATTGATTCTCGTATCCCCTATCCATGCTCCCGTGCTTGATTAATCTTTATCCCATTGTTCATTTGGATTAGTTGTTAGCTTAGTTTTCCCCCATTTTAGTTAGAATTGTTTCTTAGTACTTACCTATCGAGTCAAAATCTAGTAGTCATAGGTCCTTGGTCTAATAAGAGTCAAAATCTAGCAGTCATAGGTCCTTGTTCTACTCATTTGCAGACATATTGTTCCCTATGGAATTGACCTCTAAAATTAGATTATTATGCTGATGATGAATGCCTCTGCTTCGCTTGAGTAGCTGAGTTGAGCGATATCAACCCTTAGGTCAAGTCTCCATCTCAAAGTTCACTTGGTGCTAAGCCAAACTCCCATGAAATACTTAACATAGTCATGAATGATACTTGTCATTGAATCATAAGGCTTTCCATAAATCATGATTCATGCTTATTAGAAATCATGTAACTTAACATGTGGGAAGGTAATCAATAGCTAGCAATCCAATTGATAAGAACTTGTTCATAGAATTGCTCATTTTATGTAATTCATGTAATGTGGGTGCAGGCCTTCTATCATTATGAATACTACCTGATTAAAGAGTCTGTTTGGGTCTTAGGTCATCCTTTTCATAAGCTTACTTTACAGACTTATCAATTTATAATGATGATTGGTAGTGAAAACTAGGGTAAAATCTTGGGTTTATATGTAATGAACTTAAACTCATGTAATTGAAGAAAAAAACATTCATAATTATGTAAAATAACATCAATTGAATAATAATTGAAGGATCCATAATGAATTTGATGAACCCTAAATAGCACGTAGGAGACATTGAATGGAAATCATTGAAATCATGTAATTAATAAAATTCATACATAATTAGATCAATAATCATAATATAAAATATAATTCATGTACTTGGATGAGAAATCATAAAAGTCCGTAAAGTTTATACTTGAATTTGGTTGAAAAAATGGAGAATGTTTTGTGCTCTATGGGTGAAAGGTATCCATGGTTGAATACCCACATATCTTGAGAAAATTGCTTGAATAAAACTAAAAATTTGATGATGAAACTTGAAACCCTAGCTTGAGATTCAGTGAGAGCTTGAAGAAGAAAAAATCTCGAGAGAGTTTGTGAAATTGGGAGACAAATAGTGAATGGGGTGAAAAATCTAGTACAAAAATAGTTATGGGTAGATTTATAGGGCCAAAATGACATATTTTAAGATTATGAGTGTAGGAAAGGATCAAAACACACTTTCAGCTAGATAGGGACTCACCTACAGTCCGTAATTCCTTGTACAAACCATAGAGTCCATTTTTGTAAATCAGACATAAATTTCAAGTTATAGAATTTCAACCACGAAATTACTTTTACGGATCATAAATCTTTCTACAGGCCATAAATCATCCTCCTGGAATCTCTCCATACAAAGCCAAATGTTACCCCTCCAGGACTCTCTCTACGAGAACAAAGTACAAATAGTATAAATTAATACGATTCATAAGACCCCACTCGTAAACTACCTTGATATTTTTCAAAATATTCTAAAAGCTAAGGCATTTCATGAGCCCCAACTTTTACTTGTGTTTCCTTTTATTGGCTCATCCTGTCCACTCATAACCAAAGTATTACAACCCTTTATTTTTCCAAATTCTAACCCCCATCAATGACCATCATCTATAGGTGGTGCATAAAATTACGACTCGTATAAGCACCTCATAGCACATAAAATTTTTAAAAAGTTTTCTCAGCATAGATGTCATCTATGAGCACCTGGCTATGGCTCATAGAACATTTATGAACCATAGTCATAACTCATGGAACCTACACCATTGCACTTTGCTGCATTTTCCTCCTTATTTTGAAATTTTCCTACTTATAGGGTATACACTTCATATAAGCCTTACCTTGAGACAACAAAAGCAATAGGGTATACACTTCATATAAGCCTTACCTTGAGACAACAAAAATAATGGTATACGCTAAATTTTAGTGGGATAAAAAACTACAAGGGTCTCACCATAGAAATTCATGACCTTAGATATACCTACTAAAATTTCCAAGGCAAGCTTAGGTAAGTCTCTTAACACACAAGTAAAAACATTCATGATTCCA
>JAOTQJ010072733.1:0-30430 GCA_025642045.1 Solanum sejunctum | reverse complement strand
TAGATATACCTACTAAAATTTCCAAGGCAAGCTTAGGTAAGTCTCTTAACACACAAGTAAAAACATTCATGATTCCAATAGTACAAGTATTATGCCCTAGGAGGGTACCCTAGATATGATCGCCACTTAGAAATCATTGCTTGCTCTCAAGCAAATCACCTGAATACATTACATGTTCATTTAGCAGAAACTCTGTTGATTTAAGAAATACTCAAGTGGGATTTAGGAAAACACAATCAATAAATAGGTAACTCAAAATATAACTCAATAATAATTCTATATCAATGAAATATGTTTCAAACAAACTCGAACTACTATTTAACTTTGTCTATGAAGCCTCTATCAACAATCAAGAAAATGCCAAGAAAAGTCAATGGATACCTCAAAACTATGCAAAAAAGACGTAAACTGAAATAAAAAAGTAATCCTCCAAATGCTAAAAGGCCTCATCAAATCTCTAGGAATGCTTGGAATCTTTAGTGTATCATCTGCTAAGGATTTCTAACACCTATATTTGCATCATGAGAAGATATAACATTGAATGATATCAATATGTAGAATGTACGGTACGTAATATGACTATGTAGAATAACAAACATCAAAGATACTCAAAGAAAGAATAAATCTTAACTCAACATCAATATGTTATGTAAGTTTAAAATCACAAATAACTTGTTTATCAATAATCAATGCGCATATGCAACTCATTAAAATAATATATTCTTACACTTAAGGAGTTTTTATAACCGACAATGACCACCTATGACCTAGTGATGATACAACAAACTGTTGTTATTGCGACAACCAGGAGTACTTTGTCAAAGGTAAGAGACGAAATATCAACAAATTTAATAGAAAATCCTATTTTGAGACAATAGAGGTATAGACCCTATCTTATGTTGGCTATATAGTTTATAGAATTTGAGTTAATTATATTCTTATCTAAATCAGTGCTAATACTATTCCTAAAATATGTGCTCATATTGTAATCTCATCTAGTTTCATAGGACTTTAACATCAAAACATCAATTTCATCTCGAAACACTGTCATTAACTTTCACCAATAAAAATACTTTAAATCATTTACATCATCATCAAAACTCTTTCAAAAAAAACATAATCTAACATAATGCTCAAAGCTCATAAAGACTTATTAAAACATTCATTATCTCAACTTGCAAAATCATACTTTATTTTATTCATGAAAATCATAAATCTCAACATCACATAATGCATGAAAAATTCATGATCATAAATTCTATTAGAATTCATGGTAAAAGTAACAACAAATAATAATTTAAATAATATGAGATGTAAAACAACAATAATCTAAACACATAATTATTTAAAATTCAACAGAATAAGAATAACTCCATCGAAATTTAAAATCAAATTTTTGACTCAATTCAATACTCAATCAAAAGAAAATATAACTGTTGGGTGCGTTGACAAACTCAATTCAACGGTATTATAGCCTTACATAACCTAGAAAGATTTAAACTTCTCTTGGAATTGAACCATGGTAGAATGGCTTGAACTTTAGGTTTTACTCTCTTGAATTAGCTCTCAAAGTATCTAAGTGATTATGATGGTATGCATTCTATTGGGTCTTTATATGAATCTTATTTTAATTCCAAAACATTCAGGGATTAATTAGGAAAGGATCAAAAAAGATTTTAAAAAAACCCTCACTAAACTGACAAACTAATTTATGAAATCCCATCTATGAGTCATAGGTCATTTTATGGATCGTAGAACAAACACCTCTTGGTCTCCTGGGAATCATGTCTTGATCTATGACAAGCCTTCTACAAGTCATAGATCCATTGATGGGTCGTAATGAGGTTTCATCCTGTCAAAGATGGTCAATATCTAAAGACTGATTTTTGGATCTTGAATCCACAAACCAAGGACTATGTGTCATAGTCTAAGACATGGGTCGTAGATGCTCCTTTGTAGATTGTACACTAGGTTTGGGATAGGAAACTATAAGGAACCAAATATGGATCGTTGAAATCTTTACGAGTTATGAAGACCTTTCATAGATTGGGCACTGTTCAACTGAAAGAGGACTACAAAATCATATGGATGAGTCGTGGTACAAACTATGGGTCATATACTATGTCTGTTGAACCACTGACCTAATTCAAGTGATGAATTATGATACCTCTTTCTACGGCTCATAGATAAATCCCCGGGCCATAGGCAGGGTTCATAGAACCCATTGTGCTACATTATTAGATTTAGATTTCTAGATTTTTTGGCTTTTTATGTTAGGATATTTTAGAGGATATTAGAATATCTCTTCCCCAGGATCATTTGTCCTTGAATGATAATGAAACTAGGAGACATCAAGTATAAAATACAATCAAGGTATTAAATACTCAGAAACTCAAAATCCTCAAATACTCAAACATTAAGAATGAACATCAAACTTTAGATTCAAAATGGAAATAGTACCGTCATCATTACCACTAGTAAGCATGAATAGATATGAGTATTTCATCTTTATACCTTCTTCAAATTCCCATGTAGCTTTCAATTTCTCTATAGAACTTTCACAGGTGTAACCTTCTTGGTCCTCAATTTGCAAACTTGACTATCAAGTGTTTAGATCGAGATCTCCACATATGAAAAGATATCACTTAACCTCACACTCTCTATAGGAACCACCGATGAAGTGTCTCCCAAACACCTATCAACATTGAAATATGGAATTTGGGGTGAATAAAAGCTAACTCCATCTCATATCTAAATTACCAACTCATTTTATAAATCAATATGGACTAATGTAACATGGACAACATTTTCTATTATTTCCAAATCTAATAATTCCTTTCTTAGGAGAAATATTCAAATATACCCAATCGTTCACCTCAAACTTCAAATCACTTTGTGTGACATTGGTGTAGGACTTTTGATGACTCTCGGCAGTTCTCAACTTCTCTTATATGATCTTAACCTTTTCTTTAGCTTGATGAATTAGCTTTTGTCTAATCAACTTTGTTTCACTAACTTCAAATAACCCAATTGATGAATTATATCTTCTCCTATACAAGGTTTTATATGGAGACATCTGAATGCTTGAATGATAACTATTATTGTATGCAAACTCAATAAAAGGCAAATGGTCATCCCAATTTCCCTTGAAATCAGTAACACAGGCTCTCTACAATCCCTGAAAGTCTAAACTAAACACTATATCTGACCAATTGTTGGAGGGTGAAAAGCAGTACTAAGATTTATCTTTGAAACCAATTCATTCTAAAATGACCTTCAAAATTGAGCCGTGAATTGAGCTCCTCTATCTAAGATGATAGACAAGGGAACCCAATATAGTTTGGCAATCTCTTAGATATATAGTCTGGCATAATTCTTTGTGGTACCAGTCATCTTAATAGCTAAGAAGTGGGCTAATTTTGTCATCCTATCCAGAATCACCCAAATCGAGTCATGTTGCCTGCTAGATTATGATAAACTTGTAATGAAGTCCAATTGATCATCTCACATTTCCATTTGAGAATCTCTCTGTGTGTTTCACTAAACCACATGGTCTTTGGTGCTCCACATTGATTTTTTGGCAATTTGAACGCATGGAGACAAAGTCTGTGGTTGTGTAGTTGTTTGTAGTAGTATTTTGTTGTAGTCTTATTACATTCCTATCTCTTGTTTTGTTATTTTCTATTGTTTATTGTACTTTCATTACGTCTTTTTCTAGATCATTTTTTGTCTTGAGCCGAGGTCTATTGAAAATAGTCTCTCTTCTCACTTTTGAGGTTCACCCTCCCCAAATTCCACTTATGGGACTACACTAAGTATATTATTATTATTATTATTTATTACATTATATATACATCCTTATAAACTATTATATATTACACCTCTCTAAGGTACTTTTTGGTCTTCTACCTTTCTACTCTCTTGGTAACTTAAGCTCATAACTTTGGAGGTGGAGGGTGACCGTTACCTCCCTATACACTATTATGCATTACATATACTCTTTTAATTTATCTCTTCTTTTATTTTTAAAATCTCTATAATGCATTATAATCTACACATATATCATTATATACTAGATTTTATACACAAACACACACATACATACTTGCATACTATTTTAAAAGAATAAACTCCCTAACTGGAATGTTAAATTACTATAATACCCCAGCTTAAAATTTCCATTTTAGTATATATTTATATTTCACACTAGATTATATTGTGTTAAAAGAAAATACCATTTCACCTTGAAATGTTATGACCTTTTTGAAAGGTTGTGACTTTTTCAAGGAATCGTGGCTTTTTCAAAAGGCTATTACATTTTTGAAGAGTTGTGACTTAAAGATTTGTTATTTTTTCATAGAGTTGTAACTTTTTCGTAGGGTTGTGAATTTTTTTCTGAAAGAATTGTGACTTTTTTGAGGGATTGTAACCTTTTCAAAATGTTATGACTTTTTTATGAGTTGTGACCTTTCTAAAAAGTTGTGACTTTTCTAATGAAAGAAAATAAGCATCTATTCATACTACCCTTTGTTGGCTATAAAAAGAGAGGTCTAGTCACATTTCAAACTATAAATTATCTAAGTTTTCTGTTCTTCTTTTAAAAACATCCAATTTAGTACATCTTTTATATTTTATATTTATATTTATTTATAATTTTTGTTATATTAAAAGCAAGAACTTCAACAATACAACAATAACCAAACAATGAAATAAAGGGGAGGGAGGAGAAGATATATTTAAGAGATGCATATATAATTAAGAAATTTTAAGCGTGTTTTTTAAATTTTTATATCATAACTAATTTTAAATGAGAAAAAGTAACGATAGATAAATAGATAGAGACAGAGAGAGAGAAAGAGATAAATTAACCAAAAATTAGAGGCCATAAAGAGACTCCACATCACTTTATCTCTATCTAAGATTTATAAGGATATAGATTTCACATTACATCTATTATTATAGGAACTTATACATTATTATTGCATTTGTAGTTGTTGACTTAAATTTTTAATTTATAATATTGACTTTATTTTAAAAAATAATGCAAAATAGTATACAACATAGTTTGACATTCATGTACGCATGTGTATCAATATATATATATATATATATGCCAATGACCTAGGACCAATACTGCACTAATTTATTGTACAGTAAGAGTCATAGTTTGTACTACAATTTTCTACATGCTTTTATTGGGTGTGTTGGGAATAGCTGCCATCCGCACCCATTTTACACTGTCTAATTTATTGTACAATAAGAATCATTGGGTGTATTATAATTTTTATATTTTTTTGGGTATGTGGGGAATAGCTGTCATCCACACCCATTTTACACTACACTAATTTATTGTACAGTAAGAATCATTGGTTGTACTATAAATTTCTACATTTTTTCATTGGGTATGTGGGGAACATATGCCATTCACACTCATTTTCACTAGAAGTTTTATTAAACTATACTATTACATGTGTCATCTCTTTATATTGTTGGGGAGCCAGCTACTTCTCACATCTATATTCACTTATTTTTCACTTCTATATTTGCTTATATATTTTCCACAGATTCTTCCTTCTTCCTTATACATAAATGATAAAGATTTGCACAAAAACTCTTACATTGTGCTTCGTCAGTAGCTATAATTTTCTCTGCAAAATAATTAAAGGTTCTGCTGAGCTCTTTTACGTTTGTCTTTATAAGTGAAATAATTCTGATTTCTGAGTCATTTTGAGTTTTATCTTACTGTCTTTATCTTACCATCTGATATTTTGTCAACTTTGTATGTGTGAAGATACTCGTAATGTCATGCTCCGAGAGGGGACCCAAGACGTGGTCGACACCCAAAGACTATTTCTAGTCCTAAAGTGAATCACTTGGCCTCATAATATCTATTCATACATACATTCTACTAATCAGCAGAAGACAAAAGAGAAGTAATGGGTACATCTTATGATCTAGTCTCAAAATAATTATTATGTAATAGAAGACTAGTAGAAGAAATAGTTCACAATCTTAACAATCTAGATGTGACTCTAGTCCATAAAGCTTCTATCATAATTAGGTGGTGCCAATGAAAAACCCATGACTACTTCAATCAAAATAAAGGTAAGCAAGTCTAACTCTAAAGCAAGATGATAATAAAAGTAAAGAATCCTCTGTAGTAGGGGAGGCTTACCAATTAGCTGAACGTCCAAGATCCTAAAAGATGAGCCTGTTAATGATCTCTAATCCCTGTATCTATACCATAAAATGATGCAGTGCCAAGGTGGCATCAGTATGTGGAATAAACGGTATGTAAAATAGCTAAATGAAATTGAAACATATAGAATGATATGAAACATCAATCAACATCAAGGATTAAAAAAATCAACATGTAAAGTATCTATCTAAAGTACGAATAAAGAATAGACAAATGACCCATCTAACCCATCAAACCTCATCAATCAAATCAGACTAATCTCATAGGGACTTATCTTAACTCATCTCATCTCGACTCAGAGTACCTAAGGTGAGAACTTTCTGGGAGTTTCTCTTATCTGACAATAAATTACTTATGAGCCAGCGATTGTATAACAATCTTGTAGATATTGCCACAACTATTCCATACTTGCCAAGTAGGGACGAATTGAAACTATAATGGATAAGTCCAAATGGAGATAGCAATATCTAAGTCCTCTATTGATTTCAGGGACTTCTAATCAGAGGGAACCTCATCATAATATGATGTGATGGTCCTAATCCTCACCTATGCTTGGCTACATAGTTTGACATGTGCGAGTTGAATTAACTTATACCTTTTCGGTGTTTGATACTCCTCCCAACACTCAATACTCATAAGACAATCCATCCAATAAAATCATCACAAATCAACCTCACGGAGGCACTCATCATTCAATCAGTCTCATAGAGACCCTCATTATCTCATCAATCAATAGCTCAATCATTAGCTCAAGGCTTAGAATAATCTTTAGAAAATAATTAAATAGATAAATCATTAGAGTTCATTTGTGGAGACTCATGGGACTATCAAGTTTTATCAATTTGTCATCATTATCACATCTTAATAACAATCACAATTGACATTATTAATCAAGGCTCTAGACTCAATCCCTATCTTCATTCATGTATGCTTTCAAAAGATGACATATAAGATTTATGCAATATCTTATGAAAAGTATCTAATTCAAGAAAACAAGTTTAGGATGATCATCAACCTATAAAAGTACATGTAGTAAATATAATTTTTAAGAAAGTAATCAAGAATCATGTATGTAGACTCATGGACTTTTAACTCTCTTGTAAGACAATCTATGGGGCACATAGGAGAATAATCCTATGCTTTTAGTTTAGTCTTACATACCTGGGATGAAGCCATCAACAATCAACTCCAAGAATTGCCTTTGAATTCTTCAATCTTTCATTCTTCTTTCTTCTCTCTCAAACCCTAACTTTTCAATGACTTAGAAAGGACTTAGAGTGGGGTTTTAGACCCTATTTGTATATCAAAATGACCAAATTTGATCATGTTTTGAGTTTAAGAGGGGTGAGAATTGATTGGAATACCCCACAAATTAAAACAGAAACTTCCACTCTAAAAATGCCTAGTCGGCATCGCGAACTGACAAGGCGTGCACATATACATTTTCTTCCAAAATTTCCTGAATAAGTTTTTCAATTCCCATTGAAAAACTTTAAAAGAATATAAGTCATATCTGCATCCTAGGCGCATCGCATCATAGGCACGCACAACCACTAGAAATCATTTTGGATTAAAAATTTATCTTTCAAGATGCATTACATGCACATCTCTATTCTATGGGTATTTCAATAATTTTATCAGGTGTTACGTCACCTCTCCCTGGGATCATTTGTCCTCGAATGATGAGTAAAGGTGGATGACAAGGCACAAATAGACTCAAACTCATCTCAACATTCACATTTATCAATCAAACTCTTGACTCTTTCTCACTCATCAATCAACTCTATTCGGGCTCAAGAATAGACAATCAACTAAAGAAAGGACCATCAATTTAGTTAAGAGTAAGGAAATTACCTTTAACATTTTAATCATTTGGTGCGAATAAGTGTAGATATTTGGCTATCATCTCTTCTTCAGCTTCCTATGTGGCTTCTTTAATGAATTGATTTCTCCACAGGACTTTGACTGAGGCTACCCCTTTGGTTCTCAACTTGCGAATCTAATGATCAAAGATTTGGACCAGAATTTCTTTGTAGGTCAAGCTATACTTAACTCCAATACTCTCCACTGGGATTATCAAATTAAGATCTCTCAAGCATTTCTTCAACATCAAAATGTCGAATACTAGATGAATACCATCTAACTTAGAGGATAACTCTAACTCATAGCCAACCTTTCCAATCCTCTTCATAATTTGATAAGGCCCAATATAATGTGGGCTTAATTTACCCTTCTTCCCAAATCTCATAACACCCTTCATAGGTAACACTTTCAAGTATACCTTTTCCTCAAACTCCAAATCCCTCCTTCTCACATCGGTGTAGGATTTCTGGCGACTCTGCATAGCATTCACCTCTTTTTAATAAACTTAACCTTTTCCATTGATTAATGGACAAGATCAGGCTCAATCAACTCTGCTTTTCCAACCTTAAACCACCTAATCAGTGATCTATATCTCTTTTCATATAAGGCTTTATAGGGAGCCATCTGTATGCTTGCAAGATAATTGTTATTATATGTAAATTCAATCAATAGTAGGTGATCATCCTAATTTCCCTTGAAATTAAGAACATAAGATCTTAATATATCTTCCAACTCCTAAATTGTATGCTCTGCCTAACCATATGTTTATGGATGAAAGGCTGTGCTCAAATTGACTTTTGTACCCAATTTTTTTTAAATGAACTCCAACATTAAGAGGTGGACTAAGCTCCACTGTCTAAGATGATGTACAAGGGAACTCCATGCAATCTCACAGTCTCTTGGATCAACAACTTGGCATACTCCTTCGCAGTGTTAGTTGTCTTAACTACTATGAAGTAAGCCAATTTGGTCGTCCTATCCATAATTACCCACATCGAATCATCCTTCCTTTGAGACCTCAGTAGACTATTAGTGAAGTGTATATTGATCATCTCCCACTTTCACTCAAGAATCTCAAAGTTCTGAGTCAATTTGCATGGCCTTTGATGCTCAACTTTCATTGCTGACAATTCGATCACTTCGAAACAAAATCATCAATGTCCCTTTTAATTCCACTCCTCTAATAGGCTTCTCTCAAGTCATGGTACATCGTGGTAGATCCAAGATGAATGGAGTATCTAGTACTATGAGCTTCAGCTATGATTCTATTTTGAATACCATCAACACCGGGGATACATAATCCACTCTGGTATCTTAACACTCTACCTCCCCCTTTAGAGAAGACCATTACTTTCTGTTTGTGGACTGACTCCTTCAATTTTAGAATGACAAGATCTCGATCTTGCTTTTCTTTCACCTCTGCCACCAAAGATGAAGCAGATCTATTTTGAACATTAACTCCTCCCTTATCATTTTCCTCAAGTTGAACTCCCAATCAAGCCAATCAATGCACTTCTTTTTCTAGCTTCTTCTTTCCTTCCTCAATATTGGTTGTGCTACCTATTGGTAAATTGCTAAGAGCGTCAACAATAATGTTAGCTTTACCTATATGGAAGAGAATGCTCATGTCATAATCCTTGAGCAACTCCAACCATCTTATCTGTCATAGGTTGAACTCTTTCTGACTGAAAGCATACTGCAACCTCTTGTGGTTATTGAACCCATCCACATACACTCTATAAAAGTACTGACGCCAGATTTTAAGTGCAAACACCACCGCCACCAACTCAAAATCATGGATTGGATAGTTCTTCTCATGAATCTTAAGTTGTTTGAAAGAATAGGCTATCATTTTCCCTCTTTACATCAGCACATATCCTAATCCAACTTTCAAAGCATCACAATAGATCACAAAGTCCTTTGTTCCATCAGGCAAGGTTAAAATGGGTGCAGTAGTTAGTCTAGTCTTCAAATCTTGGAAAATCTTCTCACATTTGATGGACCACTAAAATTTGAACTTTTTCTGAGTCAACTTAGTCAATGCTGCAGATAGGGAAGAAAATCCCTCAATAAATCTGCGATAATAGCCTGATAGCCCCAAGAAATTTCTTATGTCAGTTAGAGAGGTCAGTTTGGGCCAGTTCTTAACTACTTCAATCTTCTAAGCATCTACTAGAATACCATCACTGGAGATAATATGGCCTAGGAAAGCCACTGACTTAAGCCAGAATTCATATTTCAAGAATTTGGTATACAACTCATGGTCCTTAAGTGTTTGGAGGACAATTTCGAGGTCATTTGTATGCTCCTCTTCATCTCCCGAATACACCAAAATGTCATTGATGAAAACAATCACAAGCATATAAATATACTATTTGAACACATTATTCATCAAATTCGTGAAGGCTACAGGTGCATTCGTCAATCCAAAAGACATGACCAAGAACTTAACTTGGCCATATCTAGTCCTAAAGGCTACCTTTGGAATGTCACATTCCCTCACTTTCAATTGATGGTAGCTAGATCTGAGGTCTATATTTGAGAAACAAGAGGCACCCTAAAGTTGGTTAAGCAAATCATCTATCCTTGGGAGAGGATACTATTTTTTACGGTGACCTTGTTCAGTTGCCAATGGTCAATACATATTCTGAGAGACACATCTTTCTTTCGCACGAATAAGATAGGGGCAACCTAAAGTGAAACACTCAGCCTTATGAAGTCCTTCTCTAACAAATCTTTCAATTCTTCTTTCAGTTTTTTCAACTCAGTTGGGGCCATCCTATAAGGTCGAATCGAGATAAGCTGGGTATCGAGAAGAACAAAAATGCCAAAGTTAGTCTCCCTATCAGGAGGTACTACAGACAGATCCTCAAGAAACATTTCTGGAAACTCATTTACAATAGGGACTGACTCAAGAGTAGAAGACTCAATATCATCGAATTTCACTTACATGAGGTGGTAGATACAACCCCTAGTAATCATCTTTCTATCTCTAAGATATGAGATAAAATTTCCTTTAGGTGCTAAAGAATCACCCTTACACTCTAGAATTAGTTCATTCAGAAATTGGAACTTAATAGTTCGAGATCTACAATCAATAAAGGCATAATAGGCATGGAGGCAATCAATGCCAAGGATTAAATTAAAATCAGTCATGTCTAACTCAGTCAGATCTATGATAGTATCCCTATGATGGATGGACACTACATAAGCTCTATAGACTCTCTCAGCCCGAATAGACTCACCCTTTGGATTAGAAACATCAAGGGTTCAAGAAGACTCTCAGTGGTTCTATCAAATCTATTAATTACATAAGTAGTTACAAAAGATAGTGTGGCACCAAGGTCCATCAACATATAACAATCAATAGAATAAATTCGAATAATACCTGTCACAACATCTGGGGAGTTCACCTGATCATGTTGACTACGCATGGACAAACGATTTGTGGCCTTGCTTGTGCTTGATGTAGTACCTCTTTGATTTCCTTTAGCTGCTGGGGCTAGTTCAGTAGATTAAGGTTGGTCAGCTTACTTTGGACAATCTCTCTGATAGTGATTCGATTGGCCATACTTGTAGCATATATCAATCCCCTCACGGTATTTCCCTAAGTGCAAGTTACCACACTTGCCACATGCTGGCTTACCCAATGAACCTTGAGCCACACTGGCTTATGATTGAGATCTATGGGCTCCAACCTATGGGACCTCTAATAATTTCTTACTCTAGGTATAGGTGCACTAGCAAATGATGATGCTAGAAATTGGTTTCCATTCCTTTCTTTCCAACCTCATGGCTAGATGTTTTTACTTTCTTATTTCTGAACTCCTCTTTATCATGCTTCCTCTTCTCATCATCTTGTTGCACAAAGGTTATCAATCTCTAAATATCCATGTCACTCATGAGCATTGATTCCCTCCCATCTCTCTTCGGCCCTCTATTCAACCTATCCACGTACATCCCGATCCTCCTCCTCATATCAGCAACCATGTCCGGAGCATATCAAAATAGTTGAGTAAACTTTAGCCCATACTCTTACACAATCATAGAGCCCTGCTTCAAGTTTAAGAACTCTCTTACCATATCCTCTCTCCATTCTTTTAGGAAGAAGCACCCCAATAAAGCATCCTTAAAAGTTTCCCAAGTCAGTGCAGGGGCATTCTCTACTCTACTTTTCTTCCACTTGTCGAACTACAGTCTAACCACAACCTTTAGTTGATAAGAAGTCAGTTCCATGCTGTCAGCATCAGCTACATGCATCACTTGGAACACTTTTTGAAGCTTCTCCACATAGTTCTCAGGATCTTCAGTGGATGCAAACCCTGTGAACTTAGACAGATTCATCCTCATGAATTCCTGGACTCTAGAAGTGTCATGGGCATCCTGTCGGACTGCCTCTTATCTTACAATAGGTGCTGTGACAACCTTGCCTAGAGTTTGAATAGCCTAGTGAAGCTCAGCATTGGAGACCTCATCTTGCGAGGGCAACACAACAAGGATAGTTGGTTGCGCGGGCTCCTTGTGTCCTTGAGGCTCAAGTGGGTTAACATGCTATCTGGTGGGGCGTTCTCTATCTCTGATAGCTCTTCTGGGAGGCATGATCACAAATCTGCAACGTGTAAAGCAGGAATCAGTACAGAACTTTCACAGATTATAACTCTATAGCACAATTTAGAATAAGAAAGAAGTGAAACAATTCCTAATGTCCTATAAGATCCTACTTATCAAATGTGGTCGGCAACACACCCACAAAAAAGACTTTACTAGCTATGGCTTCATAGACTACCTAGGACACTTAAACTTATGCTTTGATACCAAGTTTGTCACGCCCCTAGAAGGGACCCAAGACGTAGCCAGCACCCATAAACTATTCCTAGTCCCCAAGTGAACCACTTGGCCTTATCATATCCATTCATTCGTACATTCTACTAATCAGCTGAAGACAAAAGAGAAGTAGTTGGGCACATCTTATCATCTAGTCTCTAAATAATAATAATGTAATAGAAGGCTAGTAAAAGAACTAGCTCACTCTCTTAACAATCAACATTCAACTCTAGTCTATGAATCCTCGGTCACTATCAGGTGGTGCCAATGACTACCTCAATCAAAATAAATCTAAGCAACTCTAACTCTAGAGCAAGATAAAAATAAAAGTAATAAATCCTCTGAAGTAGGGGAGGCTCACCAATTAGCTAAACATCCAAGATCCTCAATGATGCTCCTATTGATGATCTCTAATCCTTGTATATGCTCCATAAAATGATACAGCACCGAGTGGCATCAATACATGGAATATATGGTATGTAAAATAGTTGAATGAATCTGAAATAGGTAGAATAATACGAAATATCAATCAACAACAAGGATAATAACAAATCAACATGTCAAGTATCTATCTAAAGTAAGAATAAATAGTAGACAAATTACCCATCTAACCCATCAAAACTTATCAATCAAATCAGACTCATTTCAGAGAGACTCATCTTAACTCATCTCATCTCGACTAAGAGTACTCAAGGTATGAACTTTCTGGGAGTTTTTCTTATCTAATAATAATTACTTAAAATCCAGTGATTGTACAATAATCTCGTTGATATTGTCATAGTCATTCCACACTTACCAAGAAGGGAATGAATCAAAACAAGTCCAAATGGAGAAAACAATCCATAAGTTGTCTATTGAATTTAGGTACTTCTAATCAAATGGAACCTCATCATAATGTTATGTAATGGTTCTAATACTCACTTATTCTTGGCTAATATTTGACGAGTGCAAGTTGAGTTGAATCTTACTCTTTTGATGCTTGATACTCCTCCCATGACTCAATGCTCATAAGATAATCCACCCAATAAAATCATCTCAATCAACTCATCTCAAATAAGCCTCATGGAGGTACTTATCAGTCAATCAGTCTCATAAAGACTCTCATCATCTCATCATTCAGTATCATAAGCATTAGCTCAAGTCTTAAAACAATCATTAGGAAATAATCGAATAGACAAATTATTAGAGTTCATTTGTAGAGACTTATAGGACTACCAAGTTCTATCAATTCATCATCATTCTCACATCTCAATCATAATCATAATTGACATTCTCAATCAAGGCTCTAGACTCAATCTTTATCTTAATTCATGCATACTTTTAAAAGTTAACATATAGGGTATATGGAATATCTCATGAAAATTATTCAATTCAAGGAAAATTTTTTATGATGATCATCAACATAGGAAAATATATGTAGTAAATATAATTTTCAAGAAAGTAATCAAGAATCATGTATGCAGACTTATGGACCTTCAACTCTCTTCTAAGACCACCTATGGGGAACATCGGAGAATAATCTAATGCTTTTAGTTTATCCTTACATACTTGGGATAAAGCTATCAATAATCAACTCCAAGAATTGCCTCTGAATTCTTCAATCTTACGTTGTTCTTTCTTCTCTCTCAACCTTAACTTTTCAATGGCTTAGAAAGGACTTTGAATGGGCTTTAGACCCTATTAATGCATCAAAATAACCTAATTTGATCGTATTTTGAGTTTAGGAGGAGTTAGAAATTGACTAGAATGCCCCTAAAATTAAAATGAAAACTTTCACTTTTAAAATGCCCAGTCCGTGACGCACATGTACATTCTTTCTAAAAAACTTCTCAAATGAGTTTTTGAAGTTCCATCAAAAAAATTTAATAAAATATAAGGCATGTCCGCGTCCCAGTCGCGTCGCATGTTGGGAGAGCACAACCATTAGAAATCGTTGCTCTAAAAATCGAGCAAGACCATTTTTTGAATCAATTTTTCATACTAATCACAAATTCAGTCTCGGATTTTCAAATGCAGCATGGAAAGATGCATTACCCGCACATCTCTATTCAAGGGGTATTTCGATTATTTTTTTGGGTGTTACACATAACTATGAAATTGGTTATTCAAAGTTATTTCATGTGACAAAATTCTCTTCACTCTCTTGAATTGTTTTCTCTGAGTAAATTTAGTATCAAGAGTGCATACGCTAAACTTTAGTTTAAAAAATTGATGAGAAAAACAAGAATCTTGCTTTATTTAGTTGATTTTGATCAGAGAAACTACTACTAAATCGACCTCAATATTGATATCAACTGTCATCCTTTTTTAAGGTTGTGAAACGCCCCAAAATGTGCTTCAGAATGCCCATAATCGTAATTTCTATATATCTCAAAATGCATGCGTGCTATCAAGAAATTGACTTCATATTCTTTATCAAAGGGTAAAATTGAATGTGAAATGAGTATAACCAAGATTTTAGAAGACCCATAGCAATAAATAATTTTTGCTAATTTTTAATTTCCAGAGAGTATCCGCGCCCTAGACGTGACGCGGCCTAGGCGCGGAGCAGTTTAAATTCTCCTTCGTGGAATGGATGTGGACCATTACAAAATTTCCCTTACTTTTACTGTTTTGGCCAAGTGCATTGGGGACATAGCCCCATGCCCACTTAAGTGTGAAATCACCCATGCTTAGCCATTTTTCAACTCTATATCTTACAAAACCCTCTCTCAAACCCCTCTAAGACTCTATCAACTCTCTCATTCAAATCTAAGAATCCCAAGCTCAACTTTGGAACTCAAGGATTCATTTCAAGCTCTAAAAGTACTTTAACCTCACTTCTAAGAACTCAAGGTTTAAGGTATGTGGGTTTCATCCATTGGGTCCTTTTCATCCATGGAGCCCAACCTTCCCTTTTTATGAAAATTGCATATTTTCAAGTTTTATGATATATGTGTATCTTTTAATGTAAATTATGAGTATAAATTATGTTGAGGTTTTATCAAAAATATTGATGAATTATGCATAACTATCTATTTCAAGCTTATACCATGAATTGATTTTGTCTATTGTGATTATGCATGTTTTGAGTTATGAAATTATGATTTATCATGAGTCCTTGAAATCCATTTCAAGGTACCCTACATGATGATTATATTACATATTAGTGGGTTGATTTGTATTGAGTTTACTCATCTTATTTCCCTCTTGGATTGCATGATTTTGAGCTAGTATCATGAGCACCAAGAGTCTGATAAAATGATATAACAAGAATTCTTAAGTTATTGATGATATATTACATGATTTACAAGTCAAGAGACTTCATGATGATCAAGGGCTTTCAAGTATATATTAACTTCATGAAATAAGATATGACTTTAAAAGTATCAAGTTAAGCCTTATGTCAAGATTTTTACCTCTTGTGAGCCATTTATATTAAAGCAAGGGTTCATGTTTGATTATGATCTATTCTCATGCTCAAGTTAGTCTCATTACTAGAGGTCAAGCATGTTTATGAGCTACTCAAGTTTTGTTCTTATTAGCTATTCATGTTATGATTAAAGTATGATTATTTCAAGTATTCTATGGGATTTGACTTAGCATCGATTGAGGCTTAAGATGGGGGATCAACTCAAAGGGTCCTTACATAAAGTCTTTAGTCTCTGAAATATGTGCCACTATAGGATTATGATTATTAACCTTTCTATACTAGTGGATCTATCTAGTCATGTTATCATGCTTGGTTTGCCTTGGCAAGTAGACCACACCTAGCCGGGTGGTGTCATGCCCGTCCACCTGATCAAGAGGGGGGGTGTCATGTCTTGGGATCAAAATTGTAGCTACTTGGTCTATATCGGTTAAGGTCTCTATCCATATATATGCGTTATATATATTGTGAAAGATAAATGATTTACAAGCATATTTTATTATGAGCATTGATCATACATGTCATATTGAGATTATATATCTATTGCTTATGATTATGCATTTTGACTATATTCGCTTTGTTTTGTTGTATTGCATCCTCCATACTTAGTACATTCAAATATACTAACACATACTCTATGCCTATATGATATTACTATGTAAGGACCAGAGCACCTTTTGATCATCCTTCATATGGCTAGTTTGGTAGTTTAGACATAATCATTAGAGAGTCCTCAAGTCCAAGGATATTATCTAGTTACTCTTGATACTCGAGACTTCTTTATGTTGAACACATGCTATTATAAGGGTATCCCAAAAAATGTCTTGGCCCTTGCTCCATTCCATGTTAGAGGTGTTGTTGGATATTATGATATACTTATGCTATGACATTGACTCTTTATGATTTTATGAATATCAACATTTCCCTTAGTCCTGCTTCCCTTTTAAGTATATCTCTTCTTGTTGTATAAGTTGCTTCTGCGACCAGCAATATATGATTGATATGCTGAAAGGCTTATTTGGGGTCCCTTTAGGTCCCCATTTGCCGTGCCACATCTAGGCCCTAGGCTTGGGTTGTGACAAACTTGGTATCAGAGCACTAGGTTGTTAATGATCCTTAGAAATCCAACATATTGCATCAATTAGAGTATTGTTCATGGTTCTGAAAAGCTTCACAACTATGAATGGGAAGCTATGAGGTATTCTAGGAAACGTTTCACTTCTGCAAGGTCTATATCATGCTTTAGGTGTAACTATAAGGATTTTCCCCTAATGAATACTTTTGTTTCCTCTTAGATCATGTTTATTCCAAGTGGAGGACTAAGAAGAGCTCGTACTACCGAGGAGCAATCGACCTCTCCCACTCCTCAAGCTCCTCAAGATGAAGGGGCAGCTCAAGAAGAGTATCGAGATGCTATCACAATGTTGGCTTGTGCTATGACCAACCAAATGAACCAAGGGGCCCAAGCCCCTTATTATCCTATTCTGGCCTCTAGGGTGAGGGATTTCACAAGAATGAACCCACCAAAATTCCATGGATCCAAGCCAAAAGAGGATCCCCAAGAGTTCATCGATGAGGTGTATAAAGCGCTATCTATCTTGGGGATCAATTCGGAAGAGAAGACGGAGTTAGCGGCCTACCAACTTAAACGTGTGGTCCAAATTTGGTTCACCTAATAGAAACTGGAGAGGAAAGATAATATGCTATTCATTGGCAGGAGTTCAAAGCCACATTCCTCAACCGGTTCTTTTTTATCAAGCTAAGGGAGGCTAAGATGATGGTGTTTATAAATCTTAAGAAAGGTTCCATGAGTGTGAAGGAGTATGCCCTCAAGTTCAACAAGCTCTCTAAATATTCTCCACAATTGGTTGCCAAACCTAGATCAAGGATGAACAAGTTTGTGTTGGGAGTGTCCGACTTGGTTAATGAGTGTCGTACTGCCGTGCTGTAGGTGATATGGATTTGTCCCTATTCATGACATATGCCAAAAAACTAGAGGAAGAAAAGATTAGAAAAAAAAAGTAGTGAGTCCAAGAGGACACGTTTTGAAGGCGATTTCCAAGGTTCCAAGGGTGGATGGTTTCCTCAAGGCTACAAGTTCTAAGGCTAAGGGTCTTCCAAGGATCGCAATAAGAGGTTTTCCAATGATAGGGTGTCTAACCCAAGATTCCAAGATGATAATGGAGGAATGACATATCATAGATGCCCAAGGTGTGAAAAGAACCATAGTAGCCCATGCTTCAGAAATTTCAATGCTATCTTTAGTTGTGGTGAAGTGGTTCACAAGGTTATTGATTGTCCCCATGCTCAAAACAAAGGTAGAGATGGTCATCTACAAGGCCAAGGTGTTAATGCAGCTCCAAGGGCTAGGGAGGCCAATAAAGGGGTGCTCTACGTCAAAATAGATTCTATGCTCTTCAAGGAAGGCAAGGGGTGTATGAGGTGCCCGATATCGTCATTGGTATGTTAAAGGTATTCAATTTTGATGTGTATGCATTGATAGATCTGGGTGCTACTCTTTCTTTTATTACTCTTTTTATTGCCAAAAAGCTTCATGTGAGTCCCAAATTATTGTGTGAACTATATAAAGTGTCTACCCCTATTGGTGAGTCCATTGTTGCTATAGAAGAGTCTATAGAAATTGTCCCATGTTCATATTACATAAACGTTTTGCCTTGTAATTTTATTAAATTAGATATGATGGATTTTGATGTCATTCTTAGGATGGATTGGTTGCATGCATATTATACTTCTATTGATTATAGAACCTGTAGGGTTAAATTCCCAATTCCCTAATGAGCCCAACCTTGAATGGAAAAGTCGTGATATGGTGGTCAAGGGTAGATTCATTTCTTGTCTTAAAGCCCAAAAGTTGATTTCTAAGGGTTGCCTTTATCATCTTGTGAGGGTTAAGGATGTTGAATCTAAAGTCCTTCCTATTGAGTTAGTTCCGGTGGTTATGAGTTTCTTGATATATTTACTGCTGAGCTTCCTAATGTTCCTCCTTAAAGGGAAATGGACTTTGGTATAGACCTCCTTTCCTATACTCAACCCATTTCCATTCCCCTTTAACATAGGGCCCCGATGGAATTGAACAAGTTAAAGGATCAATTAAGGGATTTATTGGAGAAGACTTTCATAATGTCTAGTAAGTCACTGTGGGGTGCATTGACTTTATTTGTGAAGAAAAAGGATGGCTCTCTAAGAATGTGCATTGATTACCAGCAACTTAATAGGTTTACCATAAAGAACAAGTATCCTCTACCAAGGATTGATGACCTTTTTGACCAACTACAAGGGGCTAATCACTTTTCTAAGATTGATCTTTGCTTCGAACACCACCAAATTAAGGTGAGGGAGTGGATGAAACAACCCCAAAAAGTGCCCAAAAATGTGCCTCGAAAGTGTTCGGAATCGTAATTTTCATATATTTTAAAATTCATGCATGATACCAAAAATCTAACTTCATAATCTTGTTCAAGGGAAAAATTGAGGGAGAAATGGGTCTAACCCAAACTTTAGAGAAACTATATAAAAATCCAAAATTCCAAAGTTGGCAAAAAATAGTGAAGAATTGCGCCCTAGGCATAATGCGCCAAGGGCGCACTATAGTGTATTTTGTTTCCCACTTTTATTAGTTCAGTCCAAGGCTTTTGGGTCTGGGGCCTCAGTCTCCCCATATGTGAAAATACCTATACTTAGACATATTTTACCTTCATATCATTTAAGACATTTCCCAAAACCCTCTCAAACACTTAGACTGTTATTTCACTCAAAATCTAGTGTCCAAATCCATTCCG
Organism: Solanum sejunctum; assembly: GCA_025642045.1. Classification (NCBI taxonomy): domain Eukaryota; kingdom Viridiplantae; phylum Streptophyta; class Magnoliopsida; order Solanales; family Solanaceae; genus Solanum; species Solanum sejunctum. The sequence continues at coordinate 10,335 of JAOTQJ010072733.1, read as the reverse complement.
AATCTTAAGGTATTCATCTAAGCTTCAAGTCTTCATTCCAATCTTCATTTAAGAATTCTCCAAAGTCAAGGTATGTGAGTTTCATTCATGGGTTGCTTTCACCCATGAAGTCCAAGATTCCGTTTTACTTAAATTGCATGATTTCAAGTTAATTTACTTATAGGTCTTACTTATTATGAATTAGACTATGAACTATGTTGGTATTTTCATGAAATTATAATTGTTTTAGCATATTTTGAGCTACAAATCTATGACCTATTGTGGGATTTGATGAAGGGTTTTGATGTATATTGCTTGAGGGTGTTACCAAGTATTGATGGATGCGTTAACATTGAATTTTCTTGCATGATTTCACTCTTAAATTGAATGGTTTTACGCTAGCACTACACACCCGCCAAGTATTTGATAAAATATCTGGTTATGGTTTCTTGAGTTGTTGAAGGTCTAATACATATCTTATAAGCTGAATGACTTTATGATAATGAAAGTAATGTTTATGTGACTTATGTTCATGAGAAGTATTTATATTATTCTAAGATGGTCATGCCTTGGTGAGGGGGTGCTACACCTTGACCACTATGATGGAAGGGATGAAGATCATTAACCAAATTCAGGGATTGATACCTCATTAACCAAATTGAGGGGCTTGATACCTCATTAACCAAATTGAGTGGCTTGATACCTCATTAACCAAATTGAGGGGGTTGATACTTTATTAACCAAATTGAGGGGGTTACTACCTCATTAACCAAATTGAGGGGTTGATATCTCATTAACTGAGAGGTTGATACCTCAATCACCTTAGATGTGGGTGGTATATTTAATAATCAAATTAAGGGGTTGATACATCAATCACTTAGGATGGGAGGCGGTAAACCCATTAGCTAAATGATGGCCTCTTCCTACATACCTAATATGTTCTATATAAGCATAATTATACTCCAAGTATCATTCATACATGTCATATTGTTATTATCTTGTCCATTGCCTATGTTTATGCATTTTGATTATGTTGCCTATCTCTTATTGCATTGCATCATACATACTTTGATCATTCAAACGTACTAATACATACTATATGCCTATATGATATTATCATGTAGGAACCAGAACTTCATTTGATCATCATCCTTCTATATATGGCTAGTGATATCTATTCAAGCTAGTTGGTAAGTACTCCATTTGGAGGACATTGTATATTATATTATGCTATATATTGGGACTCTTTCTCTTTAATGTATGTACTGATTATGAGGGTGAGCCCGGTTACTTATCTTGGCCCTCGCTCCTATCTAAGTTTAGAGGTGTTGTTAGACAAGTTGTGTATTTATGCTATGAGCATTGACTCTATTTTCTCTTGATGTTTTAATTATGAAAGAGTCCCCTTAGTCCCTTATCCTTGTTTTATGTACTCTTTTTGTTATTTTAATGCTTCTGTGACCAATAATGTGTAATAATATGTAAAGAGGCTTATTTATGATTCCTTCGGGTTCTCCATTCGCTGTGTCATGTCTAGGACCTAGGTTTGGGTTGTGACAAATATAGTATCAAAGTAGTTGATTGTTAATGGTCTGTGATATCCAACACACCGCGTCGATTAGAGTTTTATTCATGGTTGTATTATGCACCATAACTATGAGTAAGAGGCTATGAGAAGTTTTATGAAATATTTCCCTTATTCATGGTCATTGTTATGCTATATAGTTGAGGTAATGTTCTTCCCCATAATGATTGTTCTTTACTATACTATATTATGCCTAACACATGAGAAAGAAGAGCTCGCTCTCCAGAAGAACAACTGGCTCATGAAGAATTCCAAGATGCATGTTAGCTCATGTCTTATTTAATCAAATCAATCAAGGGGCCCAAGCCCCTCATGTTCATACCTTGGTATCTCAAATGAGAGGCTTCATGAGGATCAACCCATTAGAGTTCTATGGGTCTAAGGTGGATGAGGACCCCCAAGAATATGTGGATGAGATGTACAAGGTATTAGCTATCATGGGTGTTAGGTCAGAGGAGAAGGCAGAGTTGGTGGCATACTAACTCAAGGGGGTGGCCCAAATATGGTTTACTCAATGGAAGGAGGAGAAGGGAAAAAACAATGTGATACTATGGGAGGAGTTTAAGGCAGCTTTTCTCAACTGATTCTTCCCCCTTGAGCTTAGGGAGGCCAAGATGATTGAGTTCATGAATTTGAAGCAAGGGTTTATGAGTGCGAGGGAGTATGCCCTTAAGTTCAACCAACTTTTAAAATATGCTCCACAATTGGTTGCCGATCCAAGGTCTAGAATGAACAAGTTCGTGATGGGTGCATCCGATGTGGTGAGTGAGGAATGTCGGGCCACTATATTGATTAATGATATGGACTTATCCTACTCAATGACCTATGCCAAATAATTAGAGAAGGAGAAGATGAGAAAGAGAAGGGGTAAAGAATCCAAGATGGCCTATTTTGAAGGAAAGTTCCAAAGTCCCAAAGATAGAGGTGATGCTTGGTGTCCAACATGTGGTAAGATTCACAAAGGCCCATGTTTGAGGGACACCAATACTTGTTTCGGTTGTGGTAAAGAGGAGCATAAGAGGAAATATTATCCTTGTAATCAAGGAAAGCGTGAAGATGTTTATCCTGAAGGTGGTGGTCCAATGCACAATTGGTTCTATGCTCTTCAAAGAAGGCAAAGTTGGGATTAGGCACCCGATGATGCTATCGGTAAGTTGAAGGTTCTTCTTGATTTTGTTGTGCATGCTTTGATGACTCTGGGGGTCCCTATTCCTTTCATTATTTCTGTTTGTTACTAGTAAGATTAATGTGTGACTCGAATAGTTATGTGGGTCTATTGTGTCTAGAAGGTCTATAAGCATTGCCCCATGTTCTTATTGTATAGAGTCTTGTCTTGTAATCTTGGTTGAATTTGTTTTGATAGGTTGGAGGTATTGGGGTGATTTGGTCACTTGCATAGCATGCTTCTAATGAGTGTAGAACCCGCAAGGTTGTAATATGATAGTTAAGGATAGACAATCTATTTGGTCAACTACAATAGGTTAGTTACTTCTCTAAGAATGATCTTTGGTCCTGTTTTGTTCCCAAGTGAGGATAAGGGTAGATGATATCCCTAAGTGTCTTTTCGGACTAGGTGTGAGCATTTTGAGTATTGGTGGAGTTGTTTGATTGATTTATCCACCGACTATGTTTATGGGTTTCATGAATAGGGTCTTAATACCCTACCTTGAGATATTGGAGGTAGCCTCTAATGGTGGAGCATTGATTTATTTAGAGTTTGTAAGTCATTTGGGGGTAGTGTTGCAAGTATTAGAAGATAAGAGGTTGCTTGCTAATTATGATAAGTGTAAATCGTAGGTAACAAGAAGGTGGTTAGAGCTCTTTAAGGATTATGATATGAGTGTACATTATCATACCAGTAAGGCTAATCTTGTGGTGGATGCTTTGAGTAGGGTATCTATTGGTAGCCTAACATGTGTTGATGGTGGCAAAGAGGTGACTAGGGAGGTCCATCAGTTGGCTAGATTGAGAGTTAGGTTGGAAGAGGTTGGCTACAGTGGTGCAGTGGGGGCTAATGATTCTAGATCTTTCTTGGTTGATTAAGTGAAAGCAAATCAAGACCTTGACTCTGGCTTATTAAAGTTGAAGACCTTAGTGAGAGATGATAAAGTGAGAGTTTTCTCCCAACGGAGAGATGATGTAATTAGATACTAAGGTAGGCCATGTGTGCTTGTGTTGACGGTTGGGTTCACTTGGAACTCCCAACCATGAAGGGGTGTGGTCCAATTTGGCAAGAAATGGAGCTAAGTTTTTGGTTTGTGAGTCCTTATGGAGTATTGAGTAGAATTATTGAGGTTGCATATGAATTGGATTGCCTATAAGTATGGATATGGTTCGTCCAATTCTTTAAGCTTCTAGGTTGAGGGAATGTTTTGGTGGCTCTAGTTCTATAGAACTCCTTAAGGTTGTGGGTGTTTTGGAGTATAAGTTGGCTTATGAGAAGGTTTCGGTGGAGGTATTGGATGGATGGGTGGAAGAGTTGATTAATAAGGATGTAGTTTTTGTCAAGGCCCTTTGGAAGAATCGTCAAGTCGAAAGTGTCTCTCAGGGAGAGGAGCAGGCATGGAAAAGCAAGATTTATACCTCTTTCACTCTATTCAAGCTCTGATAACAAATCAAGTTCTTTTTATGATTTCAAAATCTTATGTTTCAATCCTATGTCATTTGCATGCTTCATGATTATTTTGACAGGTTCATGATCATTTTGACACTTATGTTGAGATTTTGAAAATGGTGCTTTAAATGTATTATTGTATTCTTGCTGGGGCTGATTTCTCCATTATTACTCTTATTATATACATATTTTTGACATTCGAAGATGAATGTTCCCAAGGGGGAGATATTGAAATGACCGCCAAAAGTGCTCGAAAATATGCTTCAGAAGTGTCAGGAATCGTAATTTTTATAAATCTCAAAATTCATACATGATATCAAAAATCTAACTTCACATTTTTTTTCAGGGGGCAAAATTGAGTGGGAAGTGGGTCTAACTCAAATTTTATAGAAACTATATCAAATCTAAAATTCCAAAGTTGGCAAAAAACAATGAAGAATCACGGCCTAGGCATGACGTACCAGGGGTGCGCCATAGTGTATTTTGTGCCTAGTTTTATTAGTTCGGTCCAAGGCTTTTGGATCTTGGGCCTATGTCTCCCCATGCATAAAAATACATATACTTAGCATATTTCACCTTCATATCATTCAAGACATTACCCAAAACCCTCTCAAGCACTTAGACTATTACTTCACCGAAAATCAAGTGTCCAAATCCCTTCCAGATCTTAAGGAATTCATCCAAGCCTCAAGTCTCCATTCCAATCTTCATCAAGGAAGTGTCCAAAGTCAAGGTATGTGGGTTTCATTCATGGGTTCCTTTCACCCATGAACCCCAAGCTTTTTTTTTTACCTAAATTGTATAATTTCAAGTTGATTTGCTTATAAGTCTTACTTATTATGAATTATACTATCAACTATGCAGTGGTTTTCATGAAATTGTGACTGTTTTAGTATATTTTGAGCTATGAATTTATGACCCGTTGTGAGATTTGATAAAGAGTTCTGATGTATATTACTTGAGTGTGTTACCAAGTATTGATGAATGGTTTTACATTGAATTTTCTTACATGAGTTTACTCTTGAATTGCATGTCTTTACATTAGCACTACATACACCACCTATTGTTTGATAAAATGTACGTTTATGATTTCTTAAATTGTTGAAGGTCCAATGCATGTCTTATGAGTTGAATGACTTTATGATGGTGAAAGGAATGTTTACATGAGTTATTTTCATGAGAAGTATCTATATTATTCTAAGATGTCCATGCCTTGGTGTGGGGGGTGCTACACATTGACCACTATGATAGAAGGGGTGATGTCCATTAACTAAATTGAGGGGTTAATACCTCATTGACGAAAATGAGGGGCTTGATACCTCATTAACCAAATTGAGGGGGTTGATACCTTATTAACCAAATTAAGGGGGTTGATATCTCATTAACCAAATTGAGGGATTGATACCTGATCTACCAAATCGATAAGTTGATACCTCAATCACCTTAGATTTGGGTGGTATATTTAATAACTAAATTAAGGGGTCGATACCTCAATCACCTATGATAGGAGGTGATAAAACCATTAGCTAAATGATGGCCTCTTCCTACGTACCTAATATACTCTATATAAGCATGATTTTACTCCAAGAATCATTCATACATATCATATTGTTATTATGTTATCCATTGACTATGTTTCTGCATTTCGATTATGCTGTCTATTTCTTGTTGCATTGCATCCTATATACTTAGTACATTCAAACGCATTAACACATAATTTATGCCTACATGATATTACCATGTAGGAACCAAAGATCCATTTGGTCATCATCCTCTTCCACGTGGCTAGTGATATCTATTCAAGCTAGTTGGAAAGTCCTCCATTCCGAGGACAATATCTATTATCTTAAGCTATGTATTGAGACTCCTTTTCTTTATTGTATATATTGACTGTAAGGGTGAGCCCGATTTCTTATCTTGGCCCCCACTCCTATCTAAGTTTAGAGGTGTTGTTGGACAAGTTGTGTATTTATGCTATAAGCCTTGACTCTCTTGTCTCTTGATGTTTTAATTATGGAAGAGTTCCCTTAGGCCCTTATCCTTGTTTGTGTGTACTTTTTTTGTTGTTTTAATGCTTTCGCGACCAAGGATGTGTAATGATATGTAAAGAGGCCTGTTTGGGGTTCCTATCTTGGCTCTACCGAAAGGGTTGGAATGGTTTGTAGTTTATTGTGATGCCTCAAAAATTGGTTTGGGGTGTGTTTTGATGCAAAATTATATGGTGATAGCAGATGCCTCTAGGCAACTTAAGGTGTATGAGTGAAATTATCCCACACATGATCTTGAATTAGCGGCCATGGTATTTGCTTTGAATATTTGGCATCACTACTTGTATGGGGTTCATATTGATGTGTTTACCAATTGTAAGCGTCTCCAATATATGTTCACATAAAAAGATATTAACTTGAGACAAAGATGGTGGTTAGAGCTCCTTAAATATATGAGTGTCCATTATCATCGCGACAAAGCTAATATTGTTGCCAATACTCTAACTAGAGTTCCATAGGTAGTCTAGCTCATATTGATGATGGTGGTAAAGAGGTGGCTAGAGAAGTTCACTGGTTGGATAGATTTAGGGTTAGGGTGGATGAAGTTGAAATTAGTGGTGTAGTGATTGTTGATAGTTCTAAATCTTCTTTAATTGAGGAGGTAAAAACAAAACAAGATCTTGACCTCGCTTTGCTAGAGTTTAGGGCATTGGTGAAAGATGGTAAGGTGGAGGTTTTCTTTCAAGGGGGAGATGGTACTCTTAGGTACCAAGGTAAGTTGTGTGTGCCTAATTTTGATGACTTAAGAGAGTTCATCTTGAAGGAGGCCTATAATTCATCCTATTCTATTCACCCCAGTTCTACAAAGATGTATAGAGATATGAGAGAGGTGTATTGGTAGGGTGGTATGAAGAGAAATATTGCCAAGTTCATACCTGGAAGTCACAATTGCCAACAAGTGAAAGCCGAATATCAAAGGCCAGGTGGCCTAGCCCAAGACATAAAAATTCCTACTTGGAAGTGGGAAGAGATCAAAATAAATTTTATGGTTGAGTTGCTTAAGATTAAGAAACACTTTGACTCTATTTGGATTGTTGTGGATAGAATGACAAAGTCGACTCACTTTCTACCGGTCAAAACTACTTATGGTACCAAAGATTATGCCAAGTTGTACATCTATGAATTGGTTAGATTGCACGGGGTACCCTTGTCTATCATTTCAGATCATGGTGCTCAATTCACTTCTGACTTTTAGAGGTCCTTCCAAAGAGGTCTTAGTACCAAGGTTAAGCTTAGCATGGCTTTTCATCCTCAAATGGATAGTCAAATTGAGATGACTATCCAAACTCTTGAGGATATGCTTAGAACTTGTGTTTTAGAGTTTAGGGGTAATTGGGATGAACATCTTCTATTTATTGAGTCTACTTATAATAATAGCTACCACTCAAGAATTAGTATGGCTCCCTTTTAAGCATTTTATAGTAGGCATTGTAGATTCCCAGTTGGGTGGTGTAAAATGGAAATGATGGCTTTGGTAGGTCTGGATTCGGTCATGGCGGCCATAAAAAAGGTGAGGTTGATAAGGAACGGATTGAAAACAACCCAAAAGACAAAAGTCTTACTTTGATGTGAGGAGAAGTGATCTTAAGTTTAAGGTTGGTGATTGGGTTTTTTACTTGAAAGTCTCATCCATGAAGGATGTGGTCCGATTTGACAAGAAAGGAAAATTGAGCCCAAGCTTTTTGTGGGTCCTTATAAAGTTTTGAGGAGAGTGGCTAAGGTTGCATATAAGTTGGAGTTGCCTATGGAGATAATATGGTTCATCCAGTCTTTCATATGTCTATGTTGAGAAAGTGTGTGGGTGACCCAAGTGTTTTATTGCCCTTAGATGTTGTGGGTGTTGTAGAAGATAATTTGACCTATAATAATGTCCCAGTGGGAATTTTTGATAGACATGTGAAGAGGTTGATAAACAAAGATGTAGCTTTTGTCAAGGTCCTTTGGAGGAATCAACAAGTTAAAAGTATCGCATGGGAAGCTAAGGCCGACATGAGAAAGTGATACCCAGATCTCTTCCATTCTACTCAAGTCAAATGTACTAATTGGAGTCCTTTATATGATTTCAAGCCTTAAGTTTCAGCCCTTATGTCATTTTACATGCATTCATGTTCATGGTAATAAGTTTATGGTGATTTTTGACATTCATGTTCATATTTGTGAAAATGATGTTTAAATGCATTTGTTGCATTCATGTCAGACTGAACCTTCATAATTGCTTCTCTTATACATGTTGACATTCCGAAATGAATGTTCCTAAGGGGGAGATATTTAAATGCCCGAAAATGTCCTTCCGAATGCCCATAATCGTAATTTCCATGTATCTCAAAATTCATGCATAATATTAAAAATCCGATTTTATATTCTCGATCAAGGGGCAAAATTGAATGGGAAATGGGTATAACCTAGATTTTAGAAGGCTTGTAGCAACAAATAACTTTCACTAATTTTTTATTTCCAAGGAGCATCCGTGCCCCAGGTGCGACGTGGCTTGGGCATAGAGCAATGTAAATTATCCTTCGTGTTTGGCTTGCATCGCGGATTGGATGCGAACCAACACAAAACTTTTCTTACTTTCTCTATTTTGGCCAAGGGCATTGGAGTCATAGCCTCATGCCTGCTTAAACGTGAAATCACCCATACTTAGCCATTTTTTAGCTCTATATCTCAAAACATCCTATCTCAAATTCCTCCAAGACTCTACCAACTCTCTCATTCAAATCTAAAGATCTCAAGCTCAACTTTGGAATTCAAGGATTAATTTCAAGCTCTAAACCTACTTCAAGTTCTCCTCTAAGAACTCAAGGTTTAAGGTATGTGGGTTTAATCCATTGGGTGTTTTTCATCCATGGTGCCCAACATTACCTTTTTATGAAAATTTCATGTTTTCAAGTTCTATTACCTATGGGTATCTTTTAATATGATTTATTAGTATAAGTTATGTTGGGATTTTGTCAAATATTAATTAATTATATATGACTATCTTTTTCAAGCTTATACCATGAATTGATTTTGCATCACGCCCCAAGTTGCCGTTAGGGCGGACTGGCACCCGTTGCCCATAAGGCTCGGGAGAACCAACCTTTATCTATGCACTTTGTATACATGTTTTAAGAAATTTCTATGTTTGGTATGCTACTAAAAACATAAACGGTAATAATCTAAAAGGAGATGCGTATAGCTAGGCCATTGGGGCCACAGTGACTAATGTACGAGACATGACCATACTTTAGTTTGCATAGTCTACAAAGCCTCTAGTCTAGAGAAAGTATCCATAAATATTCAGGACAGACCCCGTTCAAATTAACTGTATAATATAAACAAATAAATTCGAAATACGCACAAAGCTCCGGAACAACCTAGAGCTTGGTAACAGCAGCTGAATGTCTTGAACTCTACTGGGGAGATCTATTAGCACCTGTACCTGCACCATGGAATGTAGGTCCCCCGGAAGGAACTCATGTAATAGCCCGGACCTCACACGTGCATATATTGTCCGCTTTGCTAGCCATGGGTCGCCCATGCACCAGCGCCCGATTTTGTTTCTCCCAGGTTTCCCAGGGAAAAGGCCTATGCACATGTAAGTTCCAAGCCCCTTCAAATAGCCCAGTAACTCCCCCTCTATAGCCGATATGGGATTCACCTAGCTGAGCCAAGGAGTCTCCTTTGGTCCTTGCACACACACCATAGGGACTCAGCGTCCTCGCTGAGGTTTGCCCCACCACCGGACTGGTCGAGTCTCCTTCTGTCATGACCCAACCCAGGGGGCCGTGAATGGTGCCGATAGGACACCGAGACAAACATTTACACTGAATCTCCACCTACGACAGCTAAGGGATTTCACAAAAATTTCGACAGAGTTTCCTCTATTTTTTTGACTAGCCCTACCTACAAACAGCGAACCCAACAGTACCAGATGTAGTCATAAGAATAGATGTACAAACACATACGCGGGCGGACAAGGTCACCATTGCGGCAGAGCCGCCCAACAAACATATCATACAAATGAGATCAGACGAACATAAATCCCCACACCCACATGTATCCACAGACCTCTATGTACAGAAAATGGACTATACGACGGGACAGGGCCCTGTCATACCCTCGAGTAT
>JAOTQJ010072722.1:0-13058 GCA_025642045.1 Solanum sejunctum | reverse complement strand
CATTTTAATTAAGTTTTGAAAGAAAAAGAACTAGAAGATCAAAATTTCTTACTTGAAGTCAAGTAGCGGGTCGTGACATATCCCTTTCAAATTTTCTCCACTAATTTTTTTATTTTAAAAATACATACTGACATTTTTTTATCTCGAACGTATCCCTAAAACTAATAGATCAGATTATATAATAAAATTTGAAGATATAAAATAATTATTATTTTTAAGTTTGTGTGTTATTTTTTTATAAGCAAACTTTAGATAAAAATATTGAGTTATTAAAAATTGTAATTTAAAATGCACAACTACCCCCGACAATAACCAAAATTCAGAGATACACTTAAACTTTTACTTGGTCCTATAACCCTTCCTGTACCTATTTTTTCATAATTTAATGCACCTTATTTAGCTCTAATCACATGCCTAAATTTTTGTGTGTAATACCCCCGCGAACCCCACATGCCACATAGCAAAGAAGAGGCATTAAATTACGAAAAAAATAAGTTCATGGGGAGTAATAAGATCAAGTTAAAGTTTAAGTGTGTCTCTGAAATTTTGGTTATAGTTTGTGTGTACTTGTGCATTTTTCCATTAAATTATTACTTATTTTATATGGATCAATTTTAACTCACCCAAATTTAATTCAACTCAGCCATTTATCACCATTGATCTCAACCTATTGAATGTGTAAGAAGATCAAGTATGAAATTATTTGAAGTAAGAAGCAAATTGATATGTTAAACTGAATGCAAGATTTGCATAACGCCAATATAGCTAGCCAATCAAGGATGAACGACAAATTTTAGATGAATTAAAAAAATATGTGATAAATTTCATAAATAGTCAAATAATTATGATTCTTTTCACCAAAATCATATAATTGTATATGTATTTTTTTTCCATTAAAAGAAATCAAAAGATATTCACTCTACTAACGCATGTCACGTTTGCCGAAAAACAAACTTTGATTTTTCAGGCTACATTTGGTTGTGTTTTATTTTTCATTTTGTAAATACAAACACAATAAAAGATGGATAGACCCGTACATGATCCAAATTTTGAAATGTATACCTATGAAAAGCATTACATTTTGTTGGATGGTAAGAAATTGAATTTTACAAAGTAATAATTATTTTTAGTTAGTGGGATATAAGTTTCATGAGTTGGAAAATAAAGTATGTGATTTTGATTTTTAAAAAAATTAAATCAAAGTCATGTAATCATTTATGAAATTTTACTATGTATAAGGTGATGTCGTCCCAGACCATAAGAATGAACAAGAAATTTTAGGCTTCGACTTGTTTAGGATGGCAAAATCAAATTCAATCTACCTAATTCATTTAAATAACTTAAATTGTAGGGATTATTGATTTACTCATTTATTAGCTTAACACATTTAATACATTTTATTCTATTAAAATTTGAATTGATGTATAATCCTTCTCCGGCAAAATTCACTTGTACGTCCTCGTCTAACTCTGTAACGTTTGACATTCTCAACAACATTTTTTCTCTCTCTACTTTCTCTTCCACCCTTAGTTCATGTTTGTTTCCAAACATTGGATCCCCTCCTCGTCGCCGTCGACTTCGCCGGTGTCGTGAAATTTTGATTTTCGGCAACTATATTTTCCCAGCAACTATCTCTTTTTGGCAAAATTTTTTCATTGAGATTCCCCTTTTCCGGCTACGATGAGGATATCAAATTTTGAGGTTAGGGTTTAATATCTATTGATTTTTTCACCAAATCTGTCCTCGTTCTTGATATTTTCTTATTCTCTCTTCTTTCCTCTCATGGAAAAGAACAAAAGAGTTTTCCGAAGGAGCTTTGAGTACACTTTCTGAATGGCTCTTTAGTTCGAAGATAGATGTAAGCCCCTATCCCAGATTCTGGCTACGTTAATCTCAAATTCCAGCGACGTCATAGCCCATATTCTGAAAAGATTTCTAGCAAAGATTTCTTTTCTTTTCCGACTGACCTATTAGTCTGAAGACTGAAGCATACATCTCTGACGACATCATATTTCAGAATCCGGCTAGAATCTTTCAAGATACAGTTGTCTGGCAAGGTAATCTGGCGAAGATACAGTCTTTTGTCCAACATTTTCAGAGACGTTCAACAATTTTCAAGTGATATCTTTCTATTTACTATTTAATTAATTGTATCTTTCATTTCATACTCCATATCTCTTTCCTTGTATAAATTGTGTTGTGAATTCCTGTTTGTTGTGTTGCTCCTCACCATATATATTTCTAGATTTATCATATAGTTCTATACTTATCATTTATTATATCTTGTGAGCTTACTTATCATATTGGGTTGTCCTTTACTATAGATTGTATAGTAATATCTCGTTTATCCATCTTGAGATTTGAATCTGATTGTTTGATTACTGTTAAGTACACGCTATATTTATTGTTTGTACTGTACTACTAGATTATTATTTTCTTGATCATTTATAGTGTCTTGTGTTACTAGTTTTTAGTTTAGTGGTATTGGGATTTGATGGTGGATTAAGGTTATATCGTCATTGGGTATGGGAGGCAAGGGATAGTGGTGGTAAGACGAGAACGGGCTTACTTAAGTTAAGAGTAGGATTGTGGAATATAGGATCACTTACAGGGAAGTCCATAGATCTAGTAAAGTGTTTTAATAGGAGACAAATTCATATAGCATGTGTTGAGGAGACCAGATGGGTAGGTACCAAAGTCCAGGATGCAGATAGGTTTAAATTATGGTACTTAGGTGGTTTTAGGGATAGAAATGAAGTAGGTGTTCTAATAGATCAGGACCTTAGGGAGTATGTTGTTGAGGTTACGATAACTAATGATAGGATAATATTTATTAAACTTGTGGTAGGTAGTCAAGTAGTGAGCATATTAGTGCCTATACACCCCAAGTGGGCCTGAATGAGGAAGTCAAAAAGCTCTTTGGGAAGAGTTGGATGAGGTTGGGAGAGGTATACTTATTACAGAAAAAATCTTCATTGGGGGAGATTTTAATGGACATATCGGTGCAACTTCTAGTGAGTTTGAAGATGTTCATGGAAGCTTTGCTTTTAGGGAGAGGAATAGAGGAGGGACGTCTCCCTTGGATTTTTCCAAAGCCTTTGACTTAGTTATTGCTAACTCATGCTTCCCAAAGAGGGAGAGTCACTTGATTACCTTTTGTAGATTTCTTAGTCCTCCAGAAGGGCGGGCCTTTGTAAGGATTGCAAGGTTATTCCGAGTGAAAACATTTTGATTCAACAAAGACTCCTAGTGATGGACTTAGAAATTAGGAGAAAAAAAGAAGAAAAAGGTTATTTATGCCCAACTAAAATTAGACGAAAAGGCCTGACTCCTGCTCTTTCTCGAGATATGGGAGACAAGTTGAGTAGTTTAGGAGCTTGGGGGAGCAGTGGAGATGTGAATACCATGTGGGACACTACTGCTGGTTGCATTAAAAAGCAACTACTGATGTACTAGGGGTTTCAAAAGGGACCTTTGGTAGACATTAGGGCGAATAGTGGTGGAATAGAGAAGTTGAAAGCATTTGAAAGCTAAGAAGGTTGCTTATATAGAGTGGTTGGAGTGTAGGGATGAGGATAAGAAGCATAGGATAAAGCATAGTTATAAGATGGCGAAGATAGCGGTGACATATGCTAATAGAGCAACGTTTAAGTGCTTGTCTGTGGAGATAAGTGATAAAGGCAGGGACAAAAGATTGTATAAGCTTGCTAAAGAGAGAGAGAGAGAGAGAGAGAGAGAGAGAGGAAAGCTTGCGACTTGGATCAAGTGAAGTGCATTAAGGATGAGGAGCGTGAGATGCTGGTTGATGAGACCTCCATTAAGCTAAGGTGGGAAGCCTACTTTAATAAACTCTTAAATGAAAAAGGAGATAGAGATAGTGAGTTGGAAATTTGCACACTCTGATGATCTTAAGATTTTGGTTATTGCAGGCATTTTAGAGTTGAGGAGGTTAGACGTACCATTAGTAAAATGAAGAGAGGGAAGGCAAACGATCCCGATGAGATTCAGTGGATTTTTGGGAAAACATGGTCAAGGATGGTATAGACTGGTTGACTAGGTTGTTTAATGCTATTATAAAGACTGCCAAGATGCCCGATGAATGGAGGAGGAATATAATAGTCCCATTATACAAGAATAAGGGTGATCTTCAAAACTATAATAATTACAAGGATATCAACAACACAATATGAAGATATGGGAGAGAGTGGTGGAGATGAGGGTGAGAAAAGGAATGTCTATTTCAGAGAATTAGTTCAATTGTTGATGCAATTCATCTTGTTCAGAGATTAGTGAAGAAATATTTGGAAAGAAAGAAGGACCTATATTGGTGTTCATTGATCTCGAGAAAGTGTATGACAAAGTCCCGAGGGATCCATAGAGATGTTTAGAGATGAAGGGTGTTCCAGTGGTGTATATTAGGGCAACAATGGACATGTATGCGGAGCCAAACTTAAGTAAGAATGGCAGGAGGAGACTCAGAGTATTTTTCTGTTGATATGGGGCTTTATTAAGGATTTGTGTTGAGCCAGTTTCTTTTTGCCTTAGTAATGGTTGAGCTGAAACAATCTATTCAGGAGGAGGTTCTATAGTGTATGTTATTTGTAGGTGACATAGTACTAAGTGATAAGACTTGAGCTAGATTTAATGATAAATTGGAGATTTGGAGACAATCTTTGGAATTTAAAGGGTTCAAACTAAGCAGGACCAAAACAAACTACTTGGAGTGTAAATTCAGTGTTGTAAGGGATGAAGTAGACTTTGATGTGAGGCTTGTCATTCAATCCATTATCAAGAGAAAAAGCTTTAAATATCTTGGGTACATTATCTAGAGTAGCGGCGATATTGACAATGATGTCACACATCGTATTAGTGAAGAATGGACGAAATGCAGGCTTACCTTCAGAGTTCTATGTGATAAGAAGATACCACCTAAACTTAAAGGTAAATTTTATAGAACGGTTGTTAGACTGTCTTTTGTTGTATGGGGTAGAGCACTAGCTAATCAAAACTTCACATGTTCAGAAGATGTAGGTCACGGAGATGAAGATGTTGGGATAGATATATAGACGTACCAGGAGCGATAAGGCTAGGAATGAGACCATTTGGGAGAAGTTGAAGGTGGCTCCTGTGGCTAACAAGATGAGAAAAGCAAGACTGCGTTGGTTTAGGCATGTGCAGAGAAGAAGCATCAATGCTCCTGTTAGGGGGTGCGAAAGGTTGGATATAGGGGTTACTCAGAGGGGAATGTCACGACCCAAGCCTAGGCCTAAGCATGACATGATGAATAGGGAACCCGAGGGAACCCCAACCAAGCCTTTAAACTTATCATTGCACATCATTGGTTGCGGAAGCATATAAAAGACATAAAACAATAATAAAAGAGCGAAGGGGCTAAGGGATAGCTAGCCTAAAACATCAACATCAAGATAAGGAGTCATAGCTCATATCGTAATTACACATCTTGTCCAACAAACACCTCTAAATACATAGATTGAGCGGTGGCCAAGACAAGCTAACCGAACTCACCCTCATAGTCAAATAGGACATAAGATAGTGTCTCAATACATAGATAAGAGGAAAACATAAACCAAGGTCCCCAAAATGGAGGACTCACCAACAAGCTTGGAATAGCACCATCTAACCACATAGAGGAGGAAGATCAACTTGGACACCAATTCCTACATGGTGATATCATGTAGGCAAGAGTATGCGTCAATATATTTGAATATACTGAGTATGTGGGACGCAATGCAACAAGAGATAAGCATAATAATCCAAAATACATAATGATAGGCAATAGGCATAACATAGTAATATGACATGTATGATCAATGCATAAGTAAAACATTCTTAAGTAACTCATGCTCGTATAGGATATCTTATATGAAGATGAAACCAAGCAAACTATCCAAACTTGTGTTGGGCTAATATGGTTATGGTAACACCCCATCACCCTAGATGGTGAGGTACGCACCCCTCACATGGTTAATGACATTCATACCTATCATCCAAGTGGCGAAGTATGAACCCCTCATATGGTTGGTGACTACTAACCCCCACCTCGGTTACCAAGGTACTAACCCCTCGATAGGTTACCCGGGCTCTAGGGTAAAACTTCATATAGGAATAATCATATACATAAGCTCATTTCATCATCATAACATCATTCATATCATATCTCATGCTTTGGACCTTCATTTCCTCAAGAAACCATAACCGAACATTTTATCGAACACCTTGGGGGTGTGTAATTGGGGTAAAATACCATTCAATTTAGAGATGAAATCATGCAAGAAAATCTATTGTGAAACCATCAATCAACACCTTGAAACACCCACCCCAAGACATTCACATCAAAACCCCTCATTAAATCCAATATTAGATCCAAGATTTAGAGCTCAAAATATGCTAAAACAACTATACTTTCATGAACTAAAATCATTGTGCAGTAAATTTCGCAATATACAGGATCCACATGTAAAATCAACTTTAAATCATACAATATTAGCGAAAAGTAGATTTAGGCACCATGGGTGAAAGAACCCAATGGTTCAACACTATATACCTTTGCTTTTGGATGAACTTGGTGAAGGTTGACAGTGCAGACTTGAAGCTTAAAGAGAATCCTTAAATCCAGATGAGGGTTTTGAATCTTGGGATTTGGAGTGAAAATATGGCTAAGTATTTTGGGGAATATTGGAAAATGTTGAGGATGATATAAGGGTGAAATTTGACTAAGTATAGATAAAAATAGGTTTTGAAAACTTGGGCCCAACACTTAGAATATTTTAGGCTGCACAGGAAAAACACTGCCAAGCAAATACACATCTCTGCATCGAAGAGAGTACATGGAGAAGATTTTGTACTAAAGCACACTCAAGGTGCATCGCGGAGGCATCGTAGAAAGCTCTCTGGAATTTGTCAATTAAAATTTATAATTGCTAGTCTTTCGCTCTTGAATCTAGGTTAGAACCTTCTACACCTAATTTTGACCCCCCGATTACAAATATGAAGTCAAATTTTTGAAATCACAAATGAATTTTAAGATATAAGGAAATTAAAATTCTAGGCATTTCGAGGCACATTTTGGGGAACTTTTTGGATTTGTTATAAGGAAGAGGTAAATTGAAGAAATATTGGGGGGTGGGGTGATCAGTCAAGATGTAGCAAAACTTCATCTCACCAAGGGCATGACCTTAGACAGAAAGGAGTGAAGGTCGTGTATTAAGATAGCAAACTAATAGGTTAGTGAGGGTAGAAGGATGTCTGGCCTAGTGATATAGTAAGTTAATAGGAGAAGTTGGTTTATCCTATGTTGCCATTATCTATCTTATATTTGTTAATCTTTTTATTAATTTTTTACTGTTACTTTTTAACTTTTATGTACTATCATTTGCTTTTCATTATTAATCGTTCTTTTTTTTTGTTCTCTCTCTTTTTTCTATATCTAGTATTTTTTGCTTATAGGACTTGATTCATGGGACGAGGGTTTCCCGAAAAAATACTCTCTATATCTATGTAATGACTTGGGTGTTGTACGATGTTGTTGGACCTTGCGAATTTTGTCACAAACAAATGGACAAGTGTCATCTCAAGGAAGACCACATGGCTAGTGTGAGGTTACACGAGCCGTGTGGCCTCCATTGAGGCAACACTTTGGCCTTAATTTTGAGTGTTGGCCCTTGGTGTGGAGTTACAAGCTAAGGCACACCACATTGTCACCCCACAAGGGCTGTGTGACACTCTACGGACCATGTAGAGGGGCCATGGAGTGGCTTGAGCTTGAAACCCCAATTTGGGCTAAGTAGGGTAACATGACCTCTCACACTGCTCGTGTGATGCCTCACAGATCGTGAGGGTGCCTATATGGCTTCCAGAGTAAAAATATTTGAAGTATGGAATCACCGTCTCATAACTTTTTCATGAAAAATTTTCCAAGTGTTGGTATATGGGCACACCACACAAACCGTGTAACTCCACATGGCCCGTGAGCCCAACCGTGCAGTGAACTTGGTGCTAAAAAATTCTAAGTGTCAAACCATGGTTCCAACTTTCAAATTTGTATCTAAGTGTTAGTTCACGGGAACTCCACACAGACTGTGGAGTGCCACACGGGACAAGTAGCCTGAAGTGTAGTGGCTACGAAATATTTTTCATTTGTTTCAAATAATGGCATTTTCGTAAATCTAATTTATTCTAATGACTTTTTGGGACTTTCTATACTTTCTTAAGACCTAAGACCCTATTCAAATTTATTAAAGTTCATTCTCTCATTCAAAACACTCTCAAAAAATCCTCTCAAAAACACTTGTGGAATTCAAGATTGGGGTTCAATGCTAACATAATTCTTCTTCAAATTTCTCTTGGGTTTTCTTCATTGGGTCTAGGTATGTGGGTTTGATTTTGGTTCCTTCCAACCAAAGAGACCCAAAATGTTTCTAGCACTTTTCATGAATTTCACTTACTTTAAAGTTGGGTTTTCAATTGTCTTGCTTATTAAATTCAATTAATGTATGAGTTATACTTATATGATGATTTTAAGTTGATTTAAACTATAATATGATGAATTACATTGGGTTTATAAAATTATGAGTATGCATGTCCCTTTTCAAGGCTTGTTTATACATGAGTGATTTTATTATGATTTTACATATGGATTTAATTATGTTTTCATTTGGATTTCATATTATATTGTTGATTTTAGATTTAATCTTAATTACCCATATTTTCTTTACATCATTCACGATATTTCCATCCATGACATTGAATTATTATGGAAATTATGAAGTGGGTTAAACTCAATTATGTTCTATGATATAATTTTGATAAAATATTGGTTATGACAAGAATGTGATCACATACATGTCTATGATTATGGCTCTTGGAGCATTTTGGGTGCGTACACCATCTTGTATATAAATGGTTGTTCCTATACTTGAGTATTATGACTATGAATTATGATTTTGGCATTTTAGCCTAAGTATTAATTAATATGAATAAGTGTTTGGTTTTGAGACTAAGAATGCATTGAAATGATTTGGAAAATGACTATTGTGTGTGTGTGTATATATATATATATATATATATATATATATGCTTGTGAGATGACGACTTAGCACCGATAGATTGGGGGCGTTAGAGCTATCCCAAAGGGCTCTCTCCCTTTCCTTGAACTATGTGCCTAACATAGGTTCCTTCTCGAAATGGGTGTTATTCCCGTAAGGAGATGACATGATATGATATAATGTGAAATGCTATATGTGAAAATCCTATCCAAAATGGGTGTTATTCCCGTAAGGAAGGTTACTCCATGAGAAATGGGTGTTGTTCCCGTAAGGTGAAGTATATTTTATATTTGGCAAGTAGACCACGTCTTTATCGATGAGGCAATTTCATCAAGATTCCAAGTAATACCTCGCTTGGTCTTACTCATGTTGGTTATGGTCTCATCCTCACTATATATATATGAGTATCATTTCACTTTCATACATCATGAATTTCATGGCATCTTGTTATATTATATTTCTTGCAATACATCTCTTTCTATATTATGTGCCCTTGTCATCTAACATTGAAGTGTGGGTTTGATAAGTTACATGTATTACATCTTGTATACTTAATACATTCAAACTTAAGCGCCCCAAAAATGCTCAAAAAGGTGCCTCGAAAATACCTATAATTGTAAGTTTCATATATCTCATAATCCATATGTGATATAGAATATCCGACTTCATATTCTTAACCAGGGAGCAAAACTGAATGGGATGTGGGTACAACTTCTATTTTTTAGGTCCTATAGCAAAATTTCATTTTCGCCAACTTTGCAATTTTTAGTGTGCATCCGTGTTTGCTCCATGATACGAACCCATCACGGAGCAGTATTGTGACTTCCTTATTTATCCTGTTTCGGCATAAGGCATTCGGGTCTTGGCCCCATGCCCTTATATGCGTGAAAGCACCTATATTTAGCCACTTTTCAACTCTATATCACTCAAGACACTCTCAAACCCCTCTCTAACACTTAACCAAATATTTCATCCAAATTCAAGTGTCTCAATCTTAATTCCAGATCTCAAGAACTTCATTCAAGCTTCAAGTTCTCATTCAAATCTACATCAAGAAAATCCTCAAATTCAAGATATGTGGGTTTCAACCATTGGATTCTTTCACCTATGGTGCCCAACCTTCCTTTTTATGAAATTTGCATGTTTCCAAGTTATGTTACATATGGGTATTAGTTATTATGAATTATGATTACAAATTATGTTGAGGTTTTATGGAATGTTGATTGGAATCACATGTCTACCTATTTCAAGCTTATACTAAGAGATGGTTTGCCTATTGTGACTATGCATATTTTGGGCTATGAAACTATGATCTATTATGAGATTTGATGAATAAGTTTAAGGTATCTTACATGAGAGTCTTACCATGTGTTGGTGGGTTGATTTACATTAAGTTTTCTCATATTATTTCACTCTTGCATTGCATCATTTTGAACTAGCATTGCACACCCGTAAAGTATTTGATAAAATGTCTTGACAAGGATTCTTGAGTATTGATGATCTATTGCATAAGCTAAGAATCAAGTGAATCTATGATGATCAATTGATTATATGTATGTATTGAATGCATGAAAAGTACCTATAGTATTTCAAGTTAACCACACCTTGTTGAGGGGGTGACATTTCTCAGCCACTTTGATGGGGGGGCGGGGGTAAGGGTGCTACCCCCATCTATAATTTTGAGGGGTATATACCTTTAACACTTTGATGAGGGGTGCTATGACCATCTACCATGTTGAGAGATATGTACCATGACCACTTTGATGGAGGGTGCTATGCCCATCTACAATGCAGAATGGTAGATACCTCAATCACCTTCCAAGGGGGGTAGTATGCCTTGGATTCTAAGTAATAGCTTGCTTAGTCTATGAGGATGGTCTCTTCCTACACATGTAATCTATATCCTTAAGCTATATGTTTTACAAGCATGTTTTACTTCAAGCATTGATCATGCATGCCATATTGTTATTATACTGTCCATTGCTTATGATTATGTATTTTATTTATGTTGTCTATGACTTGTTGCATTGCATCCTACATACTTAGTACATTCAAATGTAATAACTTATACTCTATGCCTACATGATTTTACCATATAGGAGTCGAAGCAGCTAACAATTATCCACCCCGTGGCTAGCTTTGGTATCGTGATGATAAGCTTTTGGTGAGTCCTCAAGTTTGGGGACATTGACTACGCTACTCTTGCTTATGTTATTTCTCTATGTTGATCTTCGATACTTTGAGGGTGAGCCCAAAAAGTGTCTTGGCCCCCACCCAATCTATATTTAAAGGTATTATTGAAAGAATTGATGTATCTATGCTTTGAGATTTGACTCTTTATGCTTTATAAATGTCAAGACTTCCCTTAGTCTAATTTTCCCTTGTTTGAATTCTTGTTGTTGTTTACTTTACTTCCACGACCAAGGATATGTAATTGTTATGCTAAGAGGCCTGGTTGGATCCCTTTGGGTTTTCATTTTCTATGTCACGTCTAGGCCCTAGGCTTAGGCCATGACAAACTTTGTATCAGAGCAGTAGGTTGTTAATGATCCTTGAAATCTAACACACTACGTCGATTAGAGTCTTTTCATGGTTGTGATGTGCACCACAACTATGAGTAAGAGGATATGAGGCATTTAGAAAATGTTTCCCTTCTTTATGATCTATGTCGTGCTTTAGGAGTAAGGTAAGGTTTTTTCTCTAACTAATGTTCTTTGATATTCTATATCATGCCTATTCCAAGAGGTAGAAAAGCTCAATCATCCGAGGAACAATCGGCCCCTCCCGCTCCTCAAGCTCCTCAAGATGGGGGAGTTGCCCATGAAGAATTCTAGGATGCTATTACCATGTTGGCCCATGCTATGACTAATCTAATTAACCAAGAGATCCAAGCCCCTGCGGATTTTACTAGAATAAACCTACTAGAGTTCCATAGGTCCAAGGTGGATGAGGATCCACAAGAATTCATTGATGAGGTGTATAAGGTGATTTCCATTATGGGGGTTAACTAAGAGGAAAAGGCAAAGTTGGTGGCCTACTAACTCAAAGGGGTGACTCAAATAATGTTCACTCAATAGAAGATGTGTTAGGACTCGCAACGTAATTTAAATCCCGAACGTCCTTAATTGGTTCGATTTAATAAAATTTGGGATCGAATGCAACATTTCACCTAAGTTAGGTTCTTAAGAGTAAAGCTTGTTGTTGGGTCAAGGTATGTGGGATTTATTGATTGGCACAAGTGCACCAAATGTGCCTATATATATGCATGTATATCCCTTCAAGACCTTATCATCCAACACTTAGACAATTTAGCAAAAATTTATTGAACAAGAAGTAACCTCTCGGGTTGCTATAGTACCAAAAAAAATTCAATTTTTTGTGTTTTTGATTATTTGATGCTTCAAGCTCGATATATTTAAGCCCCTAAGTAGCGTGGTGGCGTTGGTTCGTCAATAAAACGCCTAGTTTGCCGGTTACGAAAGTTTTGGGTATAGGAAAGACTTGAAAGGTATGTTAAGTTTTATCTTTTTTTATGTTAATTAATGGTTATGAAGGTGTTAGAAATGTGTTAAAGTGAAGGTAAAACGCGAAAATACGATTGGTTGTTAACGGAATCATGAATTTCGAGTTATGGTTTAATTGGGAATGGAATTTTGTATATGGTTGGATATTGACTTGTTGACATGTATTTGTATTTCTTTGGAATGAAAATAGTCATTATGTGGTAAAGAAAGTGTTAGAAAGTGATTCGACTAATTATGTAAATGTTGGCTTAAATTGGAAGCTCGTCGAGGGTATTATGTTACGTTTTAGCGTTAGGTGTTTCTATTGGGCATTGGGGTGGTATGTTGTGGTTTTTGGATAATATTGGAAGGTTTGAATATGGTGAATATGATTTTGATTCATTGCTGCCCTATTTTATTAATTTCGTCGCAATAGCATTTTGTGACGTTTTGATGTCGTAATGGTATTTGGAAAGGTTTTTGGATGTTA
>JAOTQJ010072691.1:0-13060 GCA_025642045.1 Solanum sejunctum | reverse complement strand
ATATGAAGTCATTACCAAATCTTGTCAAAATTGTAAATAAGTCAATTTCAAATTATTAATTGTATATGAGTCATTAAGAACATAAATCGTAGAAAATTCTCAACTAACAAATATATACCAAGAGTACATGATAATTTATTATTTAAACTTCAAGAACATTGTAACACCTAATAAAATTACTAAAATACCCCTAGAATGGAATCGTGTGCATAACGCGTGTGTTGGGGCCACGACGCAGGCCTGTCGCGGACCGACATGTATATTTTTTTTCAATTTTTCAACGGGATTGAATTTTTGAAATTTCACAGGTGCGCGATAGGTCCGCGTCGCAGACCTGTTATCCAACCTGTTCCACCTAAGTTCAAAAATTTTAAATCTTTTGAGGGTCATTCTAGACTTTTTCCAACCTCTCCTAAACTCAAAGCACATCAATTTAGGTCATTTTGATGAGTAAATAGGGTCTAAAACCCCATTCTAAGTCCTTCTTCACAACAATTGAAAGTTAGGGCTTGAGAGAGAAGAAAGAAGAATGTGAGATTGGAGAATTCGAGGAGAGTTCTTGATAGTGATTTGAAGAGTTTCATTCCAATGTAAGGCTAAACTAAAACATGAGATTGTTCTTTCATGTGCCCCATAGATGATCATAGATGAGTTGAGAGTCCATGAGTCCCCATATATGCTAATTGAAATACTTTCTTGATTATTTTCTTGAAAATTGTATCTATTACATGTATTTTCATATGTTGATGATCATCATAAACTTGGTTTCTTTAATTGAATATTTTTCATGAGATATTGTATAAACCTTATATGTTATTTTGTGAAAGTATGAATGAATGAACCTAGGGATGGAGTCTAAAGTCTTCACTTGAGTATGTTGATGGAAATCTTGATGTGATTATAAGGTTGAGTTATTTGAGTTTGATGATCCTATGAGTCTTTGTAATTGAGTTCTTAATGTTCTGTCTAAACGACTTCCTCTAATTGATGATCTGAGTCTTTGGGTTTTTAAATAAGAATTGAGTTCATTGAGATGAGTTAAAGTCCCTGAAATAATATAGGACCTTTTGAGTTTGAGTTGACGAGATGACAAGAGTCTCCATGAGACTAATTGAGATGATGAGTATCTCTATGAGGCCAATTTAGATGATGAGCATCCCCATGAGGCCACTTGAGATGGTGATGAGGAGTCTTATAAGCATTAAGTCTTAGAAGGGGTATCGAGCACCAAAATGAGTTAGAGCTAGTTCCACTTGCACTTATTACCTATGCCAGCCCAGCATAGGAGAGGATTGAACTAATACATCTCATGGTCCCCTCTCGAGTTTACATCCATGAAATAATAGTGGATGACAGAGTTCTGATACTTGGTGGATCATATTCGTTCCTTACCTGGCAAGTACGAAATGACTGTGGCAACATCAACATAATTATTGTAAAACCCCTAGCTCGTAAGTGGTTGTTGTCAGTTAAGAGAAACTCCCACAAAGTTCTCAAACTGAGTAATCTTAGTTAAGATGAGATGAGTTGAGATGAGTAATTCTGAGATAAGTCTGATTCAATTGATGACTTAATGGGTCACTTGTATACTCTTTATTCTTGCTTTCAATAGACAATTGACATGTTGATTTTTACTATCCTTGATGTTGATTATTGTTTTTATATTATTCTACCTATTTTGATTTCACTTAGCTATTTTACATACCAGTACATTCCATGTACTGATGTCCCCCTCTGGGACTGCATCATTTTATGATGTAGATACACAGGATAGAGGTCATCAACAGGTGCAACATTGAGAATCTCGAGACATTTGGTAGATTGGTTCACCTGGATCTCGATACGTTCAACAGACTGGTGAGCCTCCCCTACTTCGGAGAGTTCATCACCTATTTTCATCTTGCTTAGAGTTAGATTTCACTTGACTTTTTATTTTGATTTGGGTAGCCATGAGTCTGTCACTAGCACTACCTAGTAGTGAGAGAGGCTTCATAGACTAGAGTCGGATGTTAATGTTGAGACTTGTGAGCTAGTGTCTTTCTACTGGACTTTCATTTTATTGATATTTGAGACTAGATGACAAGATGTGCCCATTCATTTTCATATGTATTCCGCTGATTAGTAGAATCCATGAATGAATGACTGTAATGAGGCTAAACGGTTCGCTTAGGGACTAGCAATAGCCCCTGAGTGCTGGCCACATTTTGGGTCCCCTCCCGGGGCATGACAAACTTTGTATCAGAGCACGAGTTCAAGTGTCCTAGGGAATCTATAAAGTTGTGTCTAGTAGAGTCTTATTTATGGGTGTGTTTTCGACCACACTTGATAAGCAGGAAGCTATAGGACATTAGGAATTGTTTCCCTTTATTCATTTTCTGAATCGTGCTATAGAGTTGCACTTTATGAAAGTTCTATTCTAATTCGTGCCATTCGTATTGTAGAAATGTGATCATACCTCCCTGAGGAGCTGTCAAAGGTAGAGGACATCCCTCCAGACAGAATGTCAATCCACCTGAGCCTCAATAACATGAAATGCTCGTGGAATAAATTGTCCCATTGTACAGTCCCCGCAAGATGATGTCTCCAATGCTGAGTTTCGCCATTCTATCCAAACTCTAGCCCAGGTCATCACAGCACCTACTGTGAGACAAGGAGCGACCCGACAATATGCCTATAACACTTCTAGAGTCTGAAAATTTTTGAGGATGAATCTGCCTGAGTTCACAGTTTCTGTATCCATTGAGGATCCTGAGAACTATGTGGAGGAGGTTCAGAAAGTATCCCAAGTGATACATGTGGTGGATACTGATAGAGTAAAACTAGTTTCTTATCAACTAAAGGGGTGGCTAGATTATGATATGACTAGTGGAAGAAGGGTAGAGGGGAGAATGCCCCCGTGATGACTTGGGCTTTGTTCGAGCAAGCTTTCTTGGGATGTTTCTTCCCAAGTGAAAGAAGGGAGGCGAAGTTAAAGGAGTTCTTGAACTTGAAATAGAGCTCTATGACTGTATAGGATTATGGGTTGAAGTTTACACAATTATCCCGCTATGCTCCGGATATTATTGCTGATATGAGAGGGCGAATGGGGATGTACGTTAATTGGTTAAATAGAGGGACAAAGATAGATAGAAAGGGAGCAATGCTCGTGAATGACATGGATATTGTGAGATTGATGACCTTTATACAACAAGCTGATGAGGAGAGGTAACTTGACAAAGAGGAGTTTAGAAGTAAGTAGGCTAAAATATTCAGCCATGAGGTTGGGAAGAAAGGCAATGGAGATCAATTTTCAGCACCATCATCTGCTAGTTGACATGTTCCTAAAGTCAAAAGTGATTAGAGGTCCCAGAATATTGTAGCCTGTGGGTCTCAGTCACAACCAAGTATGTCTCAAGGTTTACAAGGAAAGCCACCACGTGGTACATACGACAAGCTACACTTGGGTAAGTGTCATTAGCAGACTGATGTGTGATTCTGGTATGGTCAAGTAGGGCTTTATCAGAGAAATTATCCACAGCGAACTGATCAGGCTTAATCTTCTGCACCAACCCCACCTGCTAAGGGAAATCAAAGAGAGACTACGATAGGCATAGGTAGAGCTACAAACTATTTGTATGCCATGGGTAGTCAACATGATCAGGAGAACTCCCCAGATGTTATGACGGGTATGATTCGAGTCTTTTCTATTGAATATTATGTGTTGATGGATCCTGGTGCCACATTATCTTTTGTAACTCCTTATATGGTCAATAGATTTGATAGAACCCCTGAGAGTCTTCTTAAACCTTTTGATGTTTCTACTCCTGTGGGTGACTCCATTCTAGCTGAGAGAGTCTATAGAGCTTGCATAATGTCCATCCATCATAAGGATACTAGCACTAATCTGATTGAGTTGGATATAACTGATTTTGATTTGGTCCTTGGTATTGATTGGATCCAAGCCTGTAATGCCTCTGTTGATTGTAGAGCCCAAAACATTAAGTTCCAATTTCTGAATGAACCAGCTCTGGAGTGGAAGGGTGATTGCATAGCACCTAAAAGAAAATTTATCTTATATCTTAGAGCTAGAAAAGTAATTACGAAGGGGTGTATTTACCACCTCATGAGAGTTAAATCTGATGATGTTAAGTCCCCAACTCTTGAGTCAGTTATGATCGTGAATTAGTTTCTAGAAGTGTTTCCTGAGTATCTGCCCAGAGTCCCTTCTGATAGGGAGATTGACTTTGGGATTGATGCTCTTCCTGATACCTGGCCTCTGTCCGAGATGATGGACAAGGGAAACATATGCAACCTCACAATGTCATGAATGTATAGTCAGGCGTACTCCTCAGCCATATTAGTTGTCTTGACTACTAAGAAATGGGTTGATTTAGTCGTCCTATCCATTATCACCCATATCGAATCATGTTGCTTTTCGGATCTTCATAAGCTAGTAATGAAATCCATATTGATCATCTCCCACTTCCATTCAGGAATTTCAAAGTTTTGAGCCAATCCACATGGTCTCTGATGTTTAACTTTAACCTATTGACAATTAGGACACTTACTGATGAATTCTGCAATGTCCCTCTTTATTCCATTCCACCAATAAAACTTCTCTCAAGTCATGGTACATCTTGGTGGAACCAGGTTGGATGGAATATCTATATCTATGAGCTTCGGCCATAATCCTCTGTCAAAAACCATCAATATTGGGCACACACAATATACCCTGGTACCTGTACACTCCATCTCCCCCTTTGGAGAAAACCATCACCTTCTGCTTGTGAACTGCTTCTTTCAATTTGAACAAAATAGGGTCTTAGTCTTGCTTTTCCTTCACTTTTGACATTAAGGATGAAACAGACCCTTCTAAACATTAATGCTGCCTTCATTATTCTCCTCAAGCTGCACTCCTAGTTGAGACAATCTATGAACTTCCTTAGGCAATTCACTGTTTCCTTCCTCCACATGGGCAGTGCTACCCATAGACAACCTGCTAAGAGTATTAGCAACAATGTTAGCCTTACTTAGGTAGTAGAGGATGATCACATAATAATACTTGAGGAACTCTAACCATCTCCTCTATCGCAGGTTGAGTTCCTTCTAACTAAACACTATTGCAAACTCTTGTGGTTAGTGAACACATCCACATGTACTCCATACAAGTAGTGTTGCCAGATCTTAAGTGGGAATACCATCGATGCTAATTCGAGATCATGACTCGGATAATTCTTCTCATAGACCTTAGTTTGTCTAGAAGCATAAGCTATCACCTTCCTTCTCTGCATCAACATATAACCCAATCTAACTCTGGATGCATCACAGTAGATCATAAAGCCTCCCGACCCGTCTGATAAGGTCAAAACTAGTGTTGTAGTCAATCTAGTCTTCAACTCTTGGAAATTCTTCTCATATTTCTCAGACCACTGAAATTTGGCTTTCTTCTGAGTTAGTTTAGTCAATGGTGCTGACAAAGAAGATAAGCCCTAAACAAATCTGCGATAGTAGCTTGACAAACCCAAGAACTTCTTATTTCTGTCAGAGAAGTTGGTCTAGGCCAGTTCTTAACTACTTCAATTTTCTTAGCATCTACCAGAATACCATCTCTCGAAACAACATGGCCTAAGAAAGCCACAGACTTGAGCCCAAACTCACACTTTGAGAATTTTTCATACAACTCATGGTCTTTGAGCGTTTGCAAGATCACTCTAAGATGATTAACATTCTCTTCTTCATCCTTTGAATATACCAAAATATCATCAATAAATAGATCATAAAGATATCAAGAAACGGATTGAACACCCTGTTCATCAAATCCATAAAAGCTGCAGGTGCATTTATTAACCCGAAGAATATGACCAAGAACTTAAAATGGCCATACCGTGTCTTAAAGGTCATCTTTGGAATATCACTTTCCCTCACATTCAACTGATGGTAACCTGATCTAAGGTCTATCTTTGAGAAATAAGTAGCATGCCAAAGTTGGTCAAATAGATCACCTATTCTGGGAAGAGGATACTTATTCTTTATTGTGATCTTGTTCAGTTGTCGGTAGTCTATACATATTCCAAGAGACCCATCCTTCTTTTGCACGAATAGGACAGGAGCACCCTAAGAAGAGACACTAGGTCTTATGAAACCTTTCTCTAACAAGTCTTTCAATTGCTCTTTCAAATCTTTCAACTCTGCGGGGACCATTCTATAAGGTGGAATAGAAATGGATTGGGTCTCGACGAGAACATCAATCCCAAAGTCAATCTCCCTATCAGGAGGGACTTCAGGTAGATCATCAGGAAAACCTCAGGAAACTCACTCACAATTGGGACTTACTTAAGAGTATAAGATTCAACATCATCAGACTTAACTCGCATGAGGTAGTAAATACAGCCCTTGGAGATCAACTTTCTATCTCTAACATAAGAAATAAACTTGCCCTTAGGTGCAATAGAACTTCCTTTCAACTCTAGAATAGGCTCATTAGGAAATTGAAACTTAACAATTCAGGTTCTATAGTCAATAGAAGCATAACAAGTGTGAAGCCAATCCATGCCAAGTATCACATTGAAATCAACCATCTCCAATTCTACTAAGTCAGATAAAGTGTATTTATGATAAATCGATACAACACAATCCTTGTAAACCCTCTCAGCTATAGACTCACTAGTAGGAGTGGAAATAACAAAATGTTCAAGCAAACACTCAGGAAGAATCCCAAACTTACCAGCCATATAAGAAGTCACAAAAGATAAAGTGGCACCCGAATCAATCAAAGCATAACAATCAAAGGTAAAGACTCAAAGCATACCTGTAAAAACATCTGGCGTAACCTCCTGATCCTATTGACTACAATAGCATAAAGGTGGTTCATCCCGCATCTTGTACCTGCAATAGTAGTACCCCACTAATGGTTGCTCATTGGAAGGGCTGCGGATGACTGAGCTCTGTTTCTCCCTTCACCCCGTCTTCTATTTGGACACTCAAACTAGAAGTGACTAGTCTGTCCATATGAATAGCAAGCATCCTTGCCCAGACGACACTCTTCCAAATGAAACCTGCCACATTTGTCACAGTGTGGCTTTCCTCTCGAACCTTGGGTCATACTAGCCTGAGATTATGCACCTTGAGCCCTGAAATCCTAATAACCTTGAGGCTTTTGATCATACCTATTTCACTAGACGGGCACACTAGCTGCAGAGGGCACTTTGTGAGATGATCTCTTCTGAAAGTAGGACTTGTCACCCCTTATTCTGTCTCTACTTACTAGGCTCATGCCTCGCTGATTTTTCATTTCTATTCATTTGCTCCTCTCTATCTCTTTTCTTGTCCTCCTCTGTTAGCTGGGCATATACCATGATTCTTGAGATGTCCATGTCCGGGATCAACAAAGCTGCCTTACACTTTTTCTGCATATGTTTGCCCAAACTAGACACAAACTTCCTTATCCTTTCCCTCATGTCTTGCACCATCTCAGGAGCATACCTGGATAGCTTAATAAACTTAAGGTTGTGCTCCTTAACCGTCATCTCTCCTTGCTTCAGGTTTATGAACTCATCCACCTTCACCTCCCTCAACTCTTGAGGAAAGAAGTGGTCAAAGAAAGCAGTTTCAAACTCCTCCCATATTGCAGGCTCTGTATTCTCACCCCTACTCTCCTCCCATTAGTTGTACCAAACACTGGCAATGTCGTTCAACTGGTAGGAAGCAAGCTCAACTCCCTCAATCTCATCAGCGTACATCGCTTTTAGGACCTTATATATCTCGTCAATAAAATTCTATGAATCCTCTTCTACTTTTGATCCCGTATACACTGGCATGAGTTGAGTTGTAGCTGAGGGCTCCTGTGAGCTAGAACTAGGAGCTTGCAGACCCCGACTGTTACCCTAGAAGGCCACCAACTGAGTCAACATAGCAATGGCTTCCCTAAACTCTGCCTCGGTACTGGGAGCTAGCGGGTCTGAGCAGGGGGTGCATGTGGCACCTCAGCAGTCCCAGCAAACCATCCCCATCTCCTTTGCCTCTGTCTGGACTAGGACCTCAGGTTGGGTGTTCTCAACAGCTGGGGCTACAACATCTCTTTGAGCAGCTGTTCTTTTTGGTGGCATTTTCTGCAATATGTACAATGACGAATTAAAAGAAGATTCTTCATAGAGTTAAACTCTATCGTACGAATTCAAATCATAGAAGAAGACTAAAACTTTCTAATTTCCTATAACCTCTTGCTTATGAAGTATGGTGCACAACATGCCCATAAACAAGACTCTACTAGACATGGCTTCATAGACTCCCTAAGACACTCAAACTCTGTGCTCTGATACCAAGTTTGTCAAGACCCGAGAGGGGCATAACTTGCACTTGGAGACTATTGCTAGTCCCCAATTGAACCACCTAGTTCCATCACACTTGTTAAATCAACACATTAGTGGAAGATAACAAAGAAATATCTAACTATCAGTAGGCTATGAGATGTAATAACTCTGTCCATCACAAGATCTATCATTCTATCTATCATACGGGATAAGAATGAAACACCAATCTGAAGACGAATAAGAAATAGGGAAACAACTTCAATATCAACTGTCTTGTCTGTGAAACCTCTATTACAATTGTCTAGGAAGGTACCATGACAAGATATAGCTACCACAATCAAGATAAATGACTTAAAATAGATAAGAGAGAAATAAATATGTCCTTCGTAAATAGGGGAGAACTCACCATCGAGAAACTCTGCACCTTAATGATTCACCTGCTGAAGTCCTCTGTCTATAGAATATGCATCTTAAAACGATGCAACACCAAAGGGGTGTTAGTAAGTGGAATGTACTGTATGTAAAATGAGCTAAAGTAAACAATATGAGCTATACAATGTACAATGACATTAGCTTAACAATGACTCAACCTCCACTCAGAGTAAGGAACAGGACTCTATCACATCACTATCTATCAAGACCTCACACTATCGCATCAACCTTAGAGTACTATCAACATGAAACCTATCTGGGAGTTTCTATAACCAACAATCACCACTTATGAGATGGTGATAATATAATGAAGAGATGTCTATCAAGTCCTATGCAGGATAAAGGAAACATCTACTTTCACGGTCCAATCCTCTCCTACGCTGGCCACATAGTTAATGAGACTAAGTGGAACTCATTCTTACCTATTTCAGTGCTAATACTCCTCCCAGTGTTTGACATTCTCATAAGTTCATTAACGTCAGAATGGTTATATAACCAACCTCCCTCAGACAAGGAAATCATCTCACCTGACCTTCTATCAACTCAAGGAAAAGAATCATTCTTTCGAACTCTATTTGAAAACTCGTTTAAACTCTAAGGACACTAGTTTCATCAACTTCAGTCCTTAATATACTCCTTTTAGGACTCAAACCCAAGCAATCAACACGTTCAGACAGTCAAGTCTCTAGACACTTTCCCTAAGTTCATTCTTGGAGTTATTAATAAGGCAATCATGTAGGGTAAGTACATTATCATACAATAATTCATGTAAATAGTTGTTTCAAAATATGATGATCATCAATTTAGGAAAATACATATAAATAAAGGGAAATCTTCAAGATGATATCTAAGAATTCATACACAAAACCCATCAACTATTACTATTCAACCTAGACCAATCAAGGGTCACATAGGTGAACAATCTCATATTTTGGGTAGCCCTTACATGCATGGGATTAAAGAATTTCCAACTTTTCTCCAAGAACTTTGACTCAACCCTCTGTCCTTTGAGCTTTCTTGTCTCTCCTCTCAAGGTTTTTCTTGCATAAAATCTTAGGAAGATTGGGTTCAGAAACCCTCAATCAACAATAACCGGCTTTAAAAGTACGTTTTAAGACTTAGGATAGGGTGGGAAATGATCAAAAGGCCCTTCCCAAATTAAAAAAAGTTTCAAAATCTATACACTGGTCCGCAATATGCCAGGGGCACTGATAAGTGTATGTTGCAAATTTTTCTGAAATTTCATTTCCCCTCAAAAATTTAAAGAAAACTAAAGTGTTACTCCGCTCCCCCTCCATGTCACGCCAGGAGCGCGGATTAACACTGTCTCGGGATTAATTAGCAAAAATTATTTTTTGACTCGGTTGCTCTTAGATTGGGTCAAGACCATTTTCCTACTCAATTTTTCGTCGCTAATCATAAATCTGATCTCGAATTTCCCATCAAAGCTTTGAAGGATTCGTTATGTGCATGGTTATATTTTAAAAGCAGTTCGATAATTTTATGAGGTGTTACATATGCAAAGGGTACCCGCCCAGGCCGTGATAATAATGTTCCTAAGAAGACTTGCTAAAGTTCTCTCGACTTTACAAGAAATTAATATATTTATTTAGTTAAAAAAAATTAAAACTTCAAAATCATAAAGGTGTTTCGTCCCGCCTCCTGTACCCGCAATAGTAGTACCTCACTAATGGTTGCCCGCTGGAGAGGCTGCGGATGACTGAGCTCTGTTTCTCTCTTCACCCCTTCTTCTATTTGGACTCTCAAACTAGAAATGACTAGTCTATCCACACGAATACAAGCATCCTTGCCCAGATGACACTCTCCCAGATGAAACTTGCCACACTTGTCACAATTTGGCTTTACCCTCGTACCTTGGGGCATACTATCCTGAGATTGTGTACCTTGAGCTCTGAAATCCTGATAACCTTGATATTTCTGATCATATCTATTTCGCTGGATGGGCGCACTCGCTGCAGACGGCACTTCGTGAGATGATCTCTTCTGAAAGTAGGACTTGTCACCCTTATTCTATGTCTGCTCGCTAGGCTTATGCCCATTTGATTTTTCCTTTTTGTTCATCTGCTCCTCTCTATGTCTTTTCTTATCCTACTCTGTTTGATGGGCATGCACCATGATTCTTGAGATGTACATGCCGGGGATCAACAAAGCTGCCTTACACTCTTTCTGCATATGTCTGCCCAAACCAGACACAAACTTCTTTATCCTTGCCCTCATGTCTTGCACCATCTCAGGAGCACACCTAGGATAGGTTAATACTTAAGGTTGTACTCCTTAATCGTCATTCCTCCTTGCTTCAGGTTCACAAACTCATCCACCTTCGCCTGCCTTAACTCTTGAGGAAAGAAATGGTCAAGGAAAGCAGTTTCAAACTCCTCCCATGTTGCAGGCTCTGTATTCTCACCCTTACTCTCCTCCCATTAGTTGTACCAAACACTGGCAACGTCCTCCAGCTGGTAGGAAGCAAGCTCAACTCCCTCAATTTCATCGGCATGCATTGCTTTCAGGACCTTATACATCTCATCAATATAATTCTACCAGTCCTCTTCCACCTTCGACCACGTATACACTGGCATGAGTCGGGTTGTAGCTGAGGGCTCCTATGAGCTAGATCTAGGAGCTTGTAGACCCTGACTATTACCCTAGAAGACTACCAACTGAGTCAGCATGGTGGTGGCTCCCTTAAACTTTGCCTCGGTGCTGGGAGCCAGTTGGGGTGAGCAGGGGTATATATGGGACCTCAACAGTCCCAGCAGGCCATCCCCGTCTCCATTGCCTCTGTCTGGACTACGACCTCAGGTTGGGTGTTCTCAACAGCTAGGGCTGCAACATCTCTTTGAGCAGCTATTCTTTTTGGTAGCATTTTCGGCAATATGTACAAAGACGAATTAAAAGAAGATTCTTCATAGAGTTAAACTCTATCGTACAAATTCAAATCATAGAAGAAGAGTAACACTTCCTAATGTCCTATAGCCTATTGCTTATGAAGTATGGTGCAAAACACACCCATAAACAAGACTCTACTAGACATGGCTTCATAGACTCTCTAAGATGCTCAAAGTCTTTGCTCTGATACCAAGTTTGTCAAGCCCTAGGAGGGGCGTAACTTGCACTTGGAGACTATTACTAGTCCCCAAGCGAACCACCTAGTTCCACCACACTCGTTCAATCAACACATTAGTGGAAGATAACAAAGAAATATCTAACTATCAGTGGCCTATGAGACGCAATAACTCTGTCCATCATAAGATCTATCATTCTATCTATCATACGGGATAAGAATGAAACACCAATCTGAAGACGAATAAGAAATAGGGAAACAACTTCAATATCAACTGTCTTGTCTGTGAAACCTCTATTACAATTGTCTAGGAAGGTACCATGACAAGATATAGCTACCACAATCAAGATAAATGACTTAAAATAGATAAAAGAGAAATAAATATGTCCTCCGTAAGTAGGGGAGGACTCACCAAGTCTGGAATCGAGAAACTCTGAACCTCAATGATTCACCTGCTAAAGTCCTCTGTCTATAGAATCTACATCATAAAACGATGCAACGCCAAAAGGGTGTTAGTAAGTTTAATGTATTGTATGTAAAATGAGCTAAAGTAAACAATATGAGCTATACAATGTACAATGACATCAGCTTAACAATGACTCAACCTCCACTCAGAGTAAGGAACATGACTCTATCACATCACTATCTATCAAGACCTCACACTATCGCATCAACCTCAGATTACTATCAACATGAAACCTATCTGGGAGTTTCTATAACCAACAATCACCACTTATAAGCTGGTGATGATACAATGAAGAGATGTCTATCAAGTCTTATACAGGACAAAGGAAACATCCACTTTCACAGTCCAATCCTCTCCTACGCTGGCCATGTAGTTAATAGGTGTGAGGGAAACTCATTGTTACCTAGGTTCGACATTCTCATAAGTCCATCAACGTCAGGATGGTTATACAACCAACCTCCCTTAGACATGGAAATCATCTCACCTGACCTTCTATCAACTCAAGGAAAAGAATCATTCTTTTGAACTCTATCTGAAAACTCTTTTAAACTCTAAGGACAATAGTTTCATTAACTTCAACCCTCAATATACTCCTCTTAGGACTCAAACCCAAGCAATCAATACACTCAGACAGTCAAGTCTCTAGACAGTTTCCCTAAGTTCATTCTTGGAGTTGTTAATAAGGCAATCATGCAAGGTAAGTACATTATCATACAATAATTCATGTAAACAGTTATTTCAAGATATGATAATCATCAATTTAGGAAAATATATAGAAATAAAGGGAAATCT
>JAOTQJ010072680.1:0-13061 GCA_025642045.1 Solanum sejunctum | reverse complement strand
ATAATGGGTAAAAATTATTAAAAATAAAAATAAGGCTCAGTGATTAATTTGACACCGTGGAGGGTAAAAATTGGGTGTCAACATTGATGATCATCATAAATTTTTTTCTTGAGTTAAGTACTTTCCACGAGATATTGTATAAACCCTATATGTTAATTTATGAAAGCATGCATGAATGAACCTAGAGATGGAGTCTAGAGCCTTGACTTGAGTATGTTGATGGTATTCTTTCATGATCCAAAATGGGTCATGAGTGGCACCCACACTTACCCTCTTAGGTTGAACCAACATATAAATCCAAGATATATTAACAATTCAACTTATAAAGATACGAATATAGTAAAAAGCTTAGCTCATAAAGAAAGAGATAACCTAAATCACTAGGTTTATTACTTAATGTTCCCCAAAATCTGAAAGTCATCACATCAAGGACACTAGTCTCAAAATACCAATTCTAAGAATGTCAACACTAAAATCAATGAACAAAATGGTTTAGGTCTGAAAGCTAAGGACATAAAGACATGACTAAAGAGATCCAACACGATCTAGAGGAATAGCTCATCTTGGAACCCGATGTGCTGAAGACTGGCTAGAGCTGAGGGTGAGTCAAAGTTGGTGGAACATTCGCTGCACTCCACAAAATAAAAACAAGACAAATATATATAGGGGTCAGTATGGATAACATGTGTTGAGTATGTATTATCGGCCAACTCAAAATAGAAATTGATATGCGTAAGCATAAAATAATAGTTGGAAATCAACCATAACACTTAAAAGGTAGCAATAGCAAGAATAAGTACACAACCAGAAAATGATATAAATAATACACATGAGGACTCAGGTCTCCACATCACATTTCTTTTGGGAGATAGGTTCTTTGAAATTGAGTATATTAAATTATTTTAACATATTTTTCTTTATTATTATCGTGTCAGAATGTGGTACCTAATCTAATATATACATATATATATGTCAGACGTGACACCCAATCCTATAATATCAGGTCGGAATGTGACACCTGATCTAAGTTTGTCACGACCTAAAATGGGTTGTGAGTGGCACCCACACCTAACCTCCTAAATGGGTGAACCAATGATACAAATCTCAACCAATGTTAGGTATTCAACTTATAAAATATAATATTAATACGGAAGTTCAACTTATAAAAGCAAGAATAAAAAAATCTATAATTTCTGTCACACAACATTTCCCAAAACCTGAAAATCATCACTCTAAGGACATCTATTCTCCAATACTAAGCCTAAGAGTAACAATACCAATATACATAAATAAAATAGCCTATGTTCGAAAACTAAGGATATGCATCATGTTATAATTGATAGAATCCAACACGAGCTAGAAGGTTAGCTCACCCTGAGATCTGATATACTAATGATCAGCTAGAGATGATGGCAAGTCGAAATCGATGAAAGACTCATTGCACTCCACAAATATTGCAATATGAAGAAAAATACGAATAGGAGTTAGTACGAGCCACATTTACTAAGCAGATATCATCGATCAACTTCAAATAGAAATTAATATGCATAAGTAATACCAAAAAATTAACTATAACACTTAACAGGTGGCAAGCAACCAACTAAAAGTACAAGTGACAACATCATAAAACAATTACGTAATCAGACAACAAGATCAAGAACAAACATGAGGACTTAGGCCTCCTCACCACATTTTTTGGGAGATAGGTTCTTTGAAATTAAGTATATTAAGTTATTTTAACATATTTTTCTTTATTATTATCATGCCATAACATGGCACCCAATCCAATATATACATATATATGTGTCAGATGTGACACCTCATCCTATAATATCGTGTTAGAATGTGACATTCGATCCATAATATCGTGTCAAAACATGACACCTGATCCAATATATTTATATATGTGTGTGTTGGACGTGACACTCGATCCTATAATGTCGTGTCAACTCCAAATTATACTAGATTGTATAATATCAATCGGCTTCTATGTTAATTCCCTGAGGCTTAAAAGATAATAATAAGGAAAACAATCACTATCAAAAAATCTATAGAGAATAATGGGATCACAGACACAAAATAAGACCAATTGTACCAGGCAGAGTTTGAGAAACTGAAGGCCTCAAATTAATACAAAATCAACTAGGTCATTAGAAATCTCTAGTTTCACATGCTAACATATAACTTAAGTAAGTTGGAAAGAACTAGTTTGGTTATTCCAGTCACAAAACTAATTCACAAACTCCAACCATGTTAATAAGAATGATCTCTGAAACGTTGCTTACAGGTGATTAGCATGCTGACACTATGTTTAGTGGAGTGAATAAATAACTTAGGATAACAATTAATATTTTCCTCTACTAATTGTATATAGATATATGTACTATTCTAATAGTACTTCATTAATGGCATAAGAAGACAAATGTATTGGGTCGGGTTGGGTCTTGAACCACTCTATAACCCGTTACTCAACCAATTTTGATCCAACCCATTTTTACCCAAGCAAATTCAGGTTGGGTTGGGTCTTGACCGGTTTGGTGTCTTGACCTATTATAACCCGTTCAAATTTGATCCCAACCCGTCCAATTGTCACCCCTAAAAGGGATAAAATCTACTAAATTATTTTTAATAAACATGGTATAAGTGGTATAGGATATTACGCAAATTACCACTTTACTCCACTTATTAAATTAATTATTTAAAGTTACCCTTCAACTAAATCACAGAAGTTATCAAATAGTCTAAAAATTCCCTTTAAAATTTATGGGATAAATCTTTTATAACATACAAAACTCTATATCTCAAAACAACTTGAGGGTCATTACATAATCTTAATGTGAGTATGAGGTTGAGTTCCTTGAGCTTGATGATCCCATGAGTCTTCATAATTGAGTTCTTAATTTCTATCTAAATGACTTCCACTAAATGATGATTTGAGTCTTTGAGTTCTTAAATTGAGAATTGAGCTTACTGAGATGAGTCAAAGTCCTTGAAACAATAGAGGACCTTTGAGTTTGAGTTAATGAAATAATGAGAGTCTCCATGAGATTAATTGAGATGATGAATGCCTCTACGAGACTACTTGAGATGAGGAGGAGGAGTCTTATGAGCAATGAGTCTTGGAAGGGTATCGAGCACCGAAATGGGTAAGGGTGAGTCCTACTTGCACTCATTACTTATGCGGGCCCAGCGTAGGAAAGGTTTGAACCATTACATGTCCTGGTCCTCTCTCTAACTTATGTCCCTGAAACAATAGAGGACAGCAGAGTTTCGATTCCTTGTGGATCATACTCGTTCCTTACCTGACAATGGAATGGCTGTGATAATTTAGCGTGATTGTTGTACAATCACTGGCTCATTAGTGGCTGTTGTCGGTTAAAAAAAACTCCCAGTAAGTTCCCACATTGAGTACTTTGAGTCGAGTTGGCTAGGGTTAAATGTCTACTCTTTATTCCTGCTTTAGATAGATATTTGACATTCTGATTGAGTACTATGTTGAGTTGATATTATTCTATATTATTTTATATATTTCTATTTCGTTTAACTATTTTACGTACCGTACATTCCACGCGCTAACGTCATTCGGTGCTGCAACATTTTATGATACAGATACAAGGATTATAGATCATCAACAGGTGAACCATTGAGGGTTTGAGCAATCAGTTGATTGGTGAGCCTCCCTTACTTTGGAGAATTCATTACTTTTATTTCATCCTGCTTTAGAGTTAGACTTGATAGCTTATTTTGACTTGAGGTAGCCATGGGTCTGTTATTGGCACCACTTGACATGATAATGATAGAGGCTTCATAGACTAGAGTCAAATGTTGATTGTTGAGACTTGTTTGGGAGCTAGTTTGTTCTACTAGCCTTTCATTTATTTATATAAACTTGAGACCAGATGAGAAGTGTTCATTACTTATCTTTTATATTCCACTGATTTGTAGAGTTTATTGATTGAATGATTGTGATGAGGTCAAATGGTTTGCTTGGGACTAGCATTAGTCTTTGGGTACCGATCACGTCTTGGATACCCTCTCGAGGCGTGACACCTAATCAAGTTCTAACCGCAGAACGGACCATCGAAACTCATCCCATATAAAAATTTTACGAACCAAACTTGTATGAATACCAGAAACAGTAATTCAGATTTAATGGAATAGTCAAAAATTAACTTCGAGGCTCCTCGCCACATTTACCAATGCAACTCATATAAACTAGTTCAAAACTTAAAATATCAAAACTGTTCTTGAAAATTCTAAAAATTATAACGAGCCCATTTCTAGCATTAGTTTCACCATTCAAAACTACTGAAACTGTCAGAATTTCAATCTGATATTTTAAACTCCGTGTTGATTAAAGTTAACCTTTGATTTCGAAAACAACTAAAAACACAACTTTGGGCCAAAAAAAACTCATTTTAACTCGAATTTAGTTCTGTAACTTTTTCTATACCAGTTTTAATGTTTTGGAGCTAATGGAATTAATGAATCTCTGATCGGATACCCAAAACTAAGAATGGTATAAGACTCACTTTTTCAATAACTTAAACTTTCAAAAATGCCAAAACTCATATTTTTAACTTTTAAAACACAAGATCTCAGTTTTAAAAATGCAAATAGTCCAAGATAGATCTAAAATAACTTACAAAAGGGCAAAATGATAATTTTCATAGATAAGCTCAGAAATGACCTACAAAGTCATTACATCATTCACCACTAAAAATAATATCTGTCCTCGAACATAAAGGAAAAAAGAAATGCCTGAAGCCAAAGTCTAAGATATCTAGCCCATATATCTGACTCTAACTCCCAAGTAGCCTCATCAACAGAACTGTGTCGCCGCTGAACCTTCACTGAAGGGATGTAATGATATCAAAGATCGTTTTTTGTATATTTGACCAAATTATCATTTTGGCCTTCTTGAAAGTTGCCTCGAGTCATTTTTGGTCAAGTCTAAAAGTTGAATTTTAAAAAACTTGTAAAAATTAGAGTTTTATTAAACAATGAGTTTTTATAGGCTTAATGTTGAAGAAAAAAGTTGATATCATTCGCATTTCTCTTTGCATGTACGTATCACCATGTCGCAAATCACATGCTAAAAAGAAGAAAAAAGTTGAATCCATCACTAACCGACCTTATTTGTCAAAGGTACATTTTTAACCTAATTTATCGATTTTTCTCTTACTTTTACAAATTGATACCATCCGCCTTTCTCTTTGCATGCAGAATTATAGACACATTTTTTTTTTGAAATTGTCAGCTAATTCAATTTTTTTATCATTGTTTAGGTATCAATCTATAAATCATCGCTACTATTTCTTTTGATAAGAATCTTTTGATATGATGATACAAAATTTGATGTTAATGTAGTTTGATACCTCTCAAATTTGTTTGATTTGGATGAAAAATATTATTAAATTGATACATAAATCGATGCTAATGTATTTTGATATCTCTTAGTTTGTTTATTTCAGATGAAAAATATTATAAATTGATACACAAATTGATGCTACTTTGTTTGATACCTCTCAAATTTGATCAGCATATTTGACTTTTATGTTTACATAGTACATATCAATCAGTGAGCTGATACCAACACATAGGGTTATTCGGATTTTTGGTTATTTTGTTAAATTTTGTAAGTATCAAATTTATGATTTCTTTTCTAGCATAGTCATTTTGTCAAACAAGTGGAAATACCTTTTTTTTAAGTATCAAACAACCTGCTTAAAATTATACATTCAAGTATCAATACATTTACATAGGTGTCTAGACATACAACTTATGGTATCTAGTAAATAAACTTTAGGTGTCTAGCACCTTATTTAGGTATCTAATCAGTATGTAAACTTTAGGTATCTAACCAAATAAGTGTTACACTATTATTTGTACTCTATAGTATCTTTGTTACTGCTTTTATCTTTCTTTTGCCTATACTTGATTTTTTATTTCACTTTTTTTAGTGACTGTGGTATATTGATTTGTTGCATACGCTGAATACTTAAGCAACAGGATTCCAGTCCAAACTGATCATCTAAATGCTGAGTATCTTTGTAAGAGATATGCCACACTGTTATAAAAATACCGGACTGAAACGACGCGCGGAGATTACGTTAGTAAGAATGATGATCCACCTAGACCTAGAGATGTTTTCATTATGTCGAAAATGGAGAATGTTGTGGACATTTAGTATATGTGTCTGGTATTATTTATTTTGAATATATGAACAACATGCTAAGACAATTAAGAGGCAAACTATAATGCCTTGATTTTTGATTTGAAGATTGTTTTCTATTGGACTTTTGGAACTCAATATTTTTGTGTGTGTGTGTGTGTGTGTATATATATATATCAATTTAAACTAGCTCTTTATACATATAATGATACCTTAAACACAGGATTTCAACCATTCATACTTTATTCATTTTAAACCTTATAGATTTTTTCATCAGACACAGATGCATAACTTAAGTATCAATACTTTGAATAAAGCATCTTATCATCTTATGACACAGTACCTTCCATTGATTTGGAATGTAACATGAACAAAAAAAATCTAACTTTGATACAAATCTAACTTTCATACTTATACAGAGTATCATGACAATATAACTTGTTCATTATACACGTGCAATTTTGTTAGCTTGGCATTTATGGTTCAAGTTCCCATATAGTCAAGTCAAGTATTTTTTTATTTGGTATCAATATGGTAGATACTATATACACATTGATTAATCACAACAAAAAAATTGTGTTAGACATTAACTGTATACAAAAATCACGTTCAATCAAACACAAATACTTAATGTAATTCGATTTACATAATTTCCATAGATATCAGTGAAAAGCACAAAAAGATTAATTGTTGTCATCAACAAAAGTAAGTAGATGAGTTAAAGTTGCATAGTGGTTTGTTGCATAACTATTCAATTGGACTTGATCGTATCATGGATGGCTAAGAGAGAATGACCAATTTGTCTCTGTCAGGTGGTTGGAACACATCTTTCAGCTGGGTATGATCGTTGTTTTCATTTTCATAGCCATTGTCAGCCTTTTCCAGTCCATAATTCCACAAAAGAGCAGCATATTTTCTCCGAAGATGATTAACATCCAGTGCACTGGATGGACCTGGATTCCTACCACTCATATATTGAAGAAAGGCAATCACAAACATACCACAATCACTGCATGTAGTGTATTCGAATATAGCTAGACAGAGAAAAAAGATATGCAATTTATAAAAAAATGTAGAAACACTTACAGACTATCACTGTTATGTTGAGCAATTCCTTTGACATATTCAACTGTAAAAGGGTATCATTGGATATGATTTGAAAATAGATTAAATTGCTTAAAATTAACAATTGTACTATGTTTATTATTAATTGATACTATAATTGCAAGTGAATAAGAGCTTGAAATATGCATTTATCACAAAAATAAGTATCAACAAGATTACATGCATCAATACAAGTTTAAAACCCCAAAAATCGGCTGCATAACCTTATTGCAAAAGGTATCGTAATGATCAATTTGCCTTCGTACCTAGATAAATATGAAAAAAAATTATATAGATTCAGGTATCAAAAATTACATGAATTCGTGTGTAAAAATTAAGACAAAAACACAAACGATATACCAATTTATGAAAAGGGACGAATTTACCTTGGGGGCTGGCAGAGGCGGGTTGAGCTTTATTTCTCCCTCTTGCATGTTTTTTTCGACTTGGCAATTTGGAAGTTGGCGTTACATCCTTCAAAACTTCATCTTTTCCATATATGGTTTCATCAACAGCCCCGCCACCACCATTATTATCATCAATTTTGGATTCATCTTATTCATATATGGTTTCATCAACAGTCTCGCCACTGCTATTATTATCAACTTCGGATGAATCTGCTGAAGGTGGTGTAATCTGCTGAAGGTGGTGTAATCTCTCCCTTTTCAGCAACATTTTAGGTCAGACCCAAACTAAAAAAAGGTGAAAACTTCATTGTTGATTCATGCAATATAGCGAAATTCAGTCCACAATCAGAGTGTTGGAGACCTAAGGGCAGACCGATTAAAATTAGGAGAGAGAAACTAGAAAATAAAAAAAAATTTGAATTACGTATTAAATGTGAAAGTATATAAATTAATAGATGAATGACATTGATT
Source organism: Solanum sejunctum (assembly GCA_025642045.1). NCBI lineage: Eukaryota > Viridiplantae > Streptophyta > Magnoliopsida > Solanales > Solanaceae > Solanum > Solanum sejunctum. The sequence continues at coordinate 4,904 of JAOTQJ010072680.1, read as the reverse complement.
AGACTCTACACAATAAATTAGACATAATAATAGCTTTGTAACAAAAGGATGAATGACTAAGTATTAAAATTAAGCGAAGAGAAAGAAAAAATTGAGATTTTTGTAATTTTTTTAAAAAGAATGAAATATTAAAGATTTTGATAAATAAAGTCATATATTTATATAATTTATTCAAAAAATAATCCATGTTTATTTACATAAAAATAGTTAAAATGGGTCCAATTACTCTAAAATTCGGCCCGCTATACTTCAGCCCACAGCATAGGCTTTTTTAGGCTTCCTTTTTTTTTTTCTTTCTTATTTTCTCTTCTTTTGCAATATTAAATTTATTTTTTTTTAAAAAAAGTAAACTTTTTAAAAATTATTTTTTACTGAATTTTATATAATAAAAAATATATCTTTTAAGAATTCTTTCCATAAATACTTATGTGGTGTATATGTACCATATCAATATTATATAAATATGTATAAAATTGTATTAATATTGTATAAATAGTTATGTAATATATCAAAATTGTATAAAATTGTATATTAGCATATATCGATATTATATAAATAGTGTGTAAATGTGTATCGATATTGTATAAATTATATATAAACATGTATCATTATTATATAAATAGATATGTAATACATCATTTTTATATAAATGGTGCATAATCATATATTAATATTGTATATATAATTATGTAATGTATCAATATTAATTTTTATTTAACTAACATGCATTCTCATCTTAATAAAATATAAAAATAAAATAAAAAATAATAAATAACAAAAAAATCTCACAAAGAAGTAAAACAATTAAAAAAAAGAATTTAAAAAGAGCATGTAAAAAAATTTTAACATTGAGATTAAAAAAAATATGATGTAATAGTTAAATGGAAAAAAAATAATGTTAAGAAGAAAAAAAGAGCACAAAGGGATGCGAAAAAATTAAAAAGAAAAGGAAAAAAAAGGAGTAATTTATTAAATGAATAGACCAATGGTAGCCAAGTGGCTATTTTATGTAACAAAAAAATAGTACATTATATTTTGTGTAAATAATTTTTCTTAATAACATGTGAGTGTAATTATTTTATTATACATAGTTGATAATAGAAATTTTAAGTTTTAAAACTTTTTATTTTTTTATTTTTTTAAAATAATATATGATTAAATAATATACAGAAAATCTCGCCTTATAAGTCTATACTAGTCGACAAATAACATTGATGGGCTGAGTACGTCTTATTATGGTGTATTATTATTCTATGGTGAAACTTAAAAGTTTGGACAACTAACCCCTTATTTGGATTATTATTATTATTATTATATTATATTATTTGTTTAAATATAATATTTATTTTTATTATTATTTAAATTTTATTATATTGTATTGTTTAAATTTATTATTAGATAATAATAGAAAAATATATTTTATATAACGATTGATTTAACTTGGTGTGATTATATCATTATTTTAATATTTTTTTATATTTTACTTTATTTATATTTAATAATTTTATTATTTCTCTATCTTTCCATAGTAGTTCTACGATATACCCTATAATTATTGTAAGTTTATTAATCAAATTATTGATCTACGATATTATATAATTTCGAAGAATAATATAATCTATAGAACTATTATATTAATCAAAAATAATAAAATATAATCTAATATAATACAACATAATATATTACGAAATATTAGATGACACCATCCAACCAAAGTGTAAGAAAATTTACCTCACAATTCAAAACTTTTTTTTAATACTTACTATTAAATAAAAATTCTTGACTGTGGAATAAATCGAACGGCAAAGTCGGCTAAAGTCAAAAACTCAATCTCCGAATTCTTCAACAAAATAGTCGGTGAAGATAGGTTTTTTTAATTAATTAGATAATACTTTAACACAGATGATGTAGCAGAGTAAAATTCTCAATTTTTTTTGACGTTTAATATTCTTTTAGACAATATAAAAATTTCTTATATCGTTATCACATTTCAATTTTCAACAACTACAATAAATTGATTTCAAATAATATGCTGTGATCCCAGCTCAAAAAAAAAATCGGCTTATTCATTTATGTGATAGTTTAAATATTTTAAAATTATAAGAAAAAATATTATTTATTATAATTTTTTATGATAATTGAAAAAGAACGAAAGGAATACTTGTATTTAACTTAATTATATCTTTACTTGCTTTTTACGTTTTAATTTCTTGTTTATTTTAATTTGGTTGTTATACAAATATATATTTGCTACACGATTCCATTTCTTGAAGCTTCGACTAACCAGGCAAATTCTTGCTTTTATTCCTCCAACTCTTGTGCTAATTTGTTGGAGAGAAAGCTAATTAATTAGAAATTAATGGAGCCAAGTGGACCAATAACTAATAGTAAACCAATATTTGAGACCATCCAAGAGCCATTAATATATAAAGAGAAAATATATATGGTCTCATTATGTATGTCAACAATATATCTAATAGAGGGCCTCTGCGTCATCCCTATCGACTCTTCTCCAGTCATCTACAAATTTATATTATATTCTCTTTTCATGCTATCAATTTTTGTCAATTAATGGAGTGTCAATCTCATCCAAATTCTTCATGTGTTTCTTTTTTTCCTTTTCACTCACTCACAATAAACAATAACAATAATATATTCAGTAAAATTTCACAAGTGAGTTTGGAAAGAGCAAATGTATGCAGACCTTATTACTACCTCATAGAGATAGAAGTTGTTTCCAAAAGACCCTCAACTCAAAAATCTCAGACCCTCAAAAGCAAAAGATACTAGATATAAAAGAAAGATGACTAAAGCGAAAAGCAAGTAATAATATATAAATACAATAAAAGAAATAAATATGAGACATACAATAATCAACATAAGATATAACAACACAAGTACATGATTAATCCTATTAACCTACTATACTACAAGACTAAACATTATCCTACTAGCTTATTAACCTTCCAGACTTTCACCCTAATGCGCGACCTCCACTCATCCTATCTAAGGTCATGTCCTTGGTGATCTAGGGTTGAACCATATCCTGTCTAATCACCTCTCCTCAGTATTTTTTCGATCTGTCTCTATCTCTATGTGTAACTCCTAGGATCTTGATTAGATATATATATACTTATCAAGAGATCCCACATTAGGTATATGGCATTCCATAATAAAGGCGACTTCATATCTAGTGAATTCAAACTCGAAACTTTTGATTAAATACTCCAACTCCATTTTGCATTATCTCCAGATAGCTGTCTGGCATATTTATCACTATAAGTCCTTTTTATTCATAAAATAAAATAAATAATTCTCTTGGACTTGCCCTCCTTGGTTGACGGTTGTTGGAGTGTGGATCAAACTATGCATGCATGTTGACCTTAACAAAGCAAAAAGGCAAGAAAAGAGAAGGTTACCAAAGAGCTTGGCAATATATAACCAAGGCAGGTTGCAACCATTTGAAAAGGTGATTTTGCCTTTCATTGGGCCAAGAGGCAAATGCAAAAGTTCATGATTCCTATACAACAATTTCAATTTAATACTTATATTACATGAGTAAAAGTCCCTAGATCCACGTGAATTCATGGATCACAAACTAAATTTGTCTACGTTGAGTCGGTCACAACGTAACTTGTTGGACATAGTGGAGGTCATATCCCCCCTCACTTTCTATTGCATTCATCTAAATATAAAAAAATATATATTATTATTGGACATCTCAAAATAATATAATAGATAAATATAGATAAATAAAATAAATTTTGAAATGTATATCTAAACTCATTATTGTACTAATTATGTAAAAATTAATTTCAAGATATTAAGTGTGACCGCGCTGACAATTAAATTTATCATGTATTCTGATCTAGTCCCAACCTTTTAAGTAACAATTCAACAAACTATACATAATTTTTATCATCCATTTCTCATCCAAATTCAATTATTAAGATTTAAAAAACTATAATAAGAATTGTCTTAAATTCAGATAAAATTATGTTCAATTTTATTACCATTCATTTATTTATAATACAAAAATAAATAGGAAAAAGATTGACTTCCACGATCGACAAACGACTAATTATTCATCTAGTAGCTAGAACTAGAATTAATCCTTTAACATGTGTATTATTCCACAGATAATTCAACGTTAATTTCGTAGTCAGCATTTACCAAGTATTATCTATTCCTTGTGTAGAAAGGAAAAAAAATAAAAAATAACACCCATCATCAATATTTTACCAATTCGTGTACCTGTACCATTTTCCATTGATGGTTCAATGTAAATCTCATAATTAATCAGCGTTTACTATTATGTTCATTGTGTACCATTTAAGTTAATCGTGTAGCATAATTCAACGTCATTCTCATCAAGATTTACTATTATTCTTTATTCGGAGTGCAATATCGTAGATTTGTCCTAATCGCTAAAGGAATGCTAAATATCAGAAGACAAGAAAACTTTCAGAAAAGAAAGACTTTGTATATTACTTATGAAAGAGTGTTTACAATTTTCGAATGATTAAGTGAATCACCTTTCCTATCTACACTACTCAGTTTGGGTCAAAGTGTAAATAGTAATATTTACTAGACAAGTTTTTCAGTATTTATATTTTAGTCCCTACTCTAGAACACTTCACGAGTCTAGAGAATTCTAAGGACATTTAAATGTTATCTACAAAATTCTAGAGTCTTCGATAAACCCTTCCAAGACTCTTGATTCTTCCGCTTTTAAAATGATCAAATGACGAGTCATAACAACAAACACAAAAAGTAAAAAAAGGCATGAGGATACTTGAACATATAATAAAATGTTTAAAGACATTTTTGAATTAATCTTTTTTTTAAAAAAAAATACAACTTTTATCCAACTGTCATTTCATAAATTAATTAATTGCTTAAAA
>JAOTQJ010072649.1:0-13062 GCA_025642045.1 Solanum sejunctum | reverse complement strand
CGATTGGTTAATTTCCTCCTCTTTTTTCCGCTTACTAAAATATATTTACCACTTTTTTTCTTCTACCACTTTAATTTTCATAGGTAATTCTTTTCGATGGAATAACATTTATCATATGGAGCTCTTATTCATCATTTTGCCAATTAAAACCTTCTTCTTCTTTTTTTCGTTGACTATCACTTTTATGAGTAAAGTAACCATTACAGCACATAAAGCTCCATCTGCTATGTCGTAGAATATTTATAACTTTATCCTTCGAAATCATATTGACAAGCGATTTATTTTGCTAGAAATCAGATTCAAATTTTTTTTTATTTGATAGGTTGTAGATTCTCTAATTCTTTTTATATTAGAAGATATATTTATTTAAAATTAGATAATAAAGTGAGATCATTTAACATATTCCTTCACGATGAACCCTCAAACTTGAACTTTTTCTTTAATGAACTCTTTGGCCTATAACTTTGGTGTAACACATGAAATGAGGATTACTTGATATTATTAACTATTTACAATAATATTCTCCCAATATTATGCCTATTTTTCCTCGATGTTACCCCTAACTCACTCATTCTCTCCTATTTTTAAACTCTCTCAAAATTTCCTAAGACACTTTCTCTTAAGGCAAGGAAGGCAAGTTAGGATTTTCAAATCTTCTTCTTCAAATTTCTTTGTTAGGCTCTTAATCAAGGTATTTGGGTTTGATTTGTGGGTTCTCTCCACCTACAAAGCTCAAGTGTGATCCTTAATGTATTTAGTTTTCAAGTTATGGAATCTTATTAGTTACAAAAACTCTCCTTAAGTATTGATACATGATGTATTTTTCAGTAATTTGAGCTATATAAAGTGCAATGTTATGATATATTATGAAATAGATGATTTATAAAATGAATTTCATGTTATTCTATCTAAGGTTTTGAATGATTATAGTGGGTGATTTTGAGAATGATTTAAGTTGATGAGTTTTACTATATGTGTGCATAACTCTTTTAAACTGGATGATTTTAAGCTTTCATGCATTGATCCACCAAGTTTTAAGTTTTCTATTGAAGTATGACTATGAATGATAATGGCTTTCGATAAAATGATTATGAAAAGTTTATGGGAATTTTATGAAAGTTAATAAAATATTTTATGAAGTCCTTTTTATGATATTATAAAAAATGGATAAAGGACAATCCTCACCAAAGATGAACCCTCTTATGAAAGGACAATTCTCACATGAAGAGATTTCTAAGTTAAATGAGCTACTCTTAATATGATAATATTGTGTTTTAAAGCTTTCGAATATATGATTATGATTATGTTTTAAAGTATTCCGCGGGACTTGACTTAGCATTGAATGGTGCTTAAGGTGGGTGAAACATCCGAAATTGTGCTTTGGAAATGCCCATAATCGTAAATTTCATATATCTCATAATCTGTGAGTGATATCAAAAATCCGACTTCATATTCTCAATCGAGGGGCAAAATTGAGTGAGGAACGGGTATAACCCAGATATTAGAGGACCTGTAACGAAAAATAAATTTCACTAATTATGATTTCCAGAGAGCATCCGTGCCTTGGCCGCGACGCGCCAGGGGAGCGGAGCAGTATAGTTTTTGGTGCGCGTTTGGTCCGCATCGCTGACTGGATGCGGACCAGTACAAGTTTTTTCTTAATTTTTTCTTTGTAGGCCAAGGGCATTGGGGTCATAGTCCCATGCCCATTTATGCGTAAAAACACTCATACTTAGTCATTTTTTAACTCTATATCACTCAAGAACCTCTCAAAAATCTCTTCAAGACTTAACTAAATATTTCATTCAAATTTCAAGGATTTCAAGCTCATAAACAAGAAATAAGACTTATTGTGGCGGTGAAAGTCGCTACCAAAGGCTAAAAAATTGCCACTAATGGCCTCTGGTAGCGACAAATATTTCATTGATAGTAGTTTCATAACTAATAGTTATTTGTGATGACAAAAAATATTGTCACAAAAAATTATAATCTGTGGCGACACAATTCGTCACAACTTTGAAAACAATACGCCACAAGAAAATAATTTACAACACAAATATTTTTCATATTGCTACTAAAATATAACCTTTAGTGACTACATAGTTGCCCCAAAAATGTGTGAACTAATTGTGGCAACTTTAGTACAGTTACTAAAATATGAAATTTAGTGGCAACACAGTTGCCACAAAAACTTGTGAACTAATTTTAGCAATTTTCATACCATTACTAAAATATGAAGTTTAGTGGCAACATAATTGCCACAAAAACTTACAAACTAACTATGACAATTTTACCATCGCTACTAAACATTTATATTAGTAGCATCTCCTGTTGTTGTAAAATATGTATAAGCTACTAGCGTTGATTTTTATGTCGTTGCTACATAATCAACTGTCCCGACTTTCATCTACCATAAAATCAACCAACTTTTAGTGGCAACATTTTATTGCTGCTATACATAATCAATTAGTAGCGATATTTAGCCGTAAAATCAACTGACTATCAGTGACAAATTTTATGTAAGTTCAAAAGGTACTATCCTTCTCGTTACGAAAGACAACATTTAGTATTATAAATCAAATTTTCTAAAATAAATGTATAGCTATTAAAAACATCCAATAGTATTTCACAAAATTAGAACAAAAGTATTTTCTAGTCAAATATTACAAATACTTATAGTATGAGAAAATTCAACTACATAGGTAATAGCTAGTACTTTCATTATCATTGTATCGACAATAACAAAAAATTTTATTATATGCAAATATATATGATCTAATAAAAAACTTATGTTGAACATCTTCAAACTACTTCTTGATCAAGTCCCATTACTTAAGAACCTTGTCCCTAAAAATAAAAAAATACACGATCATTTAATCGAATTTGAAAAAAAAAATTAAAAGAAAGGCCAAACCTTACTATACATTTTTATAAAAAATTATTTATAAATTTAATAATAAAGATCTTTTTCTAGAATAAACAAACCAATCAAGTAGTGAAGTGGAAATTTGTAGCCTTGGAAAAATTATCTTGCATTGAAAAAAATCATAACTTCTAAAAGATATACTTAATCATCAAAGTCATATTTGTAGCCTTTACTTAATGATGAAGTGAAGTAATGCAGTTGATACAAGAAATGAAGTGAAGAAATTACCCATTACATTCTAGTCATGATAGTAACCATTTGTTCTTGGATCATCTTGTCTACTTTGATTTTCATGTGTTCACCCTCCTCTTTCAACTTTTTTTTTTTGTAAATCTTCTTTCATTTTCCTTTTTAAATCAGCAGCCATTTGTTCACGTTCTTCTTGCAACTTTTAATCCATATTAGCTTGTATCTCTTGACGAATACTTTCCATCGCTGAAGACACATTTGCCTCTATGTCTGCCTGCTGTAGATGAGTCTTTTTAGGAGGCTTTTTTCTATATCCTTTACCACGAACATAGCCTGACCTCTCACCAAGAACCAATGCTAAAATCTCATCACTAGTCATGGGATGCTCAACCTCTTCAAATTGTTGTTCCGCGACAACTTGTTGAAGTTGGACCTATAATAATATGTAATCATTACACCAAAACATCACATACATATCAAAAGTAACATATTGTATACATAAAAATTAATAAATCAAGGAGTTTAGAAAATTATATGAATCTGTTGGGATGGCGGAACTGACCATACACATTCTCCATTAGCATTTTTACGTGTATACTGAATCTCCCAAATTTTATCTGGTGTATCTTTTTCTCCCGATTTAGAATCTCTCTATAATATAATTAAATAAGAAAAATAATATTTATATATACACACACACAAGTAACGAGAAGTGTATATAATATTAGAGGAACAAAAATATTTTTACCGTTGATTCCTCTACTTCGCCAAATGATCTTGTACCACAAGAATGCTTAGTTATCTGTTTTTCTCTATTTTTTCTGTTTCTCTCTAACAACTTGTATTAAGTCAAAATACATTGTAGTTCCAGTATAACAACCAGTACTAAGTATATAAAATAGTAGAGGAACAATTGTATTTTTTTGTTTTGGTTATAAATTAGGTTACCTTGAATTTCTCACTGTCAAAATACTTAACTAGGTATTTCCAATCTTCCAACTCAACATCCTCAAGTTGACAAGACAATCTTTCAACATCCGTATTATAGAAAGTGTGATATTTATGCAATCGAGCCAAAATTACAACACTTTCTATCACTTTCTTCTCCTTGTCACTTACCTTTTTTCTTTTCTTTTCTAGCATTTCCAGCCATTTTTCCCCATTATATCCAACTTTTGTTTCATTGTTTCTTTCTTTTAGTATCATATCGTGCTGAAAAAATTTAACCTATAATTAATGCTCTGTTGCAATTAACCCTATTACACTTTCTACAACTCCAATAACTCTTCAAAAAAGGTACAAAATAATATGATATAATGATTGGAGTAACAATAAATGGTCTAATACCAAACTTTTGCAAAACTTGCTAATAAATTTGAAATGATAGATTAAGTGACATATGAACAAACCAAATTTAACCTTGCTTGAAGGTATCATGTAAGTGTTTGTAACAAAATTCCACCATAAGTCACATTCAATATGTCACGCCTCGGGAGGGTAGCCTAGACGTGACTGGCAATCGAAAACTATTGCTAGTCACCAAGCGGATCACTTAGTCTCATTGCCTTTGTTCAGTCAATTCAATAGCAGAAGAAAATAGTATAATAATAATACTAACTACCTGTGGGCTCATGCTATCAACTTAATCTATCATAGATGAAATAAGATATCAAAAGAAAATCTTAATGTAAAGAAAAAAGAGGAAAAGAACCCCCGATATCAACCATCAACATCTACATCTATGAAGCTTCTATACTACTGTCTGAGATGGTACCATGACAACCCATGGATACTAAAAATCAAGTAAAAGACTATCGAGCTAAAGAAAGTAAACAACCTCCAAATGCATGGGAGAACTCACCATTATCAGGAATTCGAAAAACTCTGAACCTCAACGATTGGGCTACTAAAGTCCTCTGTCTACATAATCTACATCATAGAATGATGCAGTACCAAATGAGCTTAGTACGTGGAATGTACTGTATGTAAAATGAGCTAAAGTAAATGGAACAATATAGCAATCACTCATCAATCACTCATCCTCACCTTAGAGTAAAGGATAGGACTCTATCACCATACTATCCATCACAACATCAAACAATCACATCACATCAGAGTTCTATCATCATGAGATCTATTTGAGAATTTTTTGGACCAACACCCATCACCTATGAGCCGGTGATGGTATAACGAAGCGATATCATTACAACATCTGCCTAGTACCTTATCGGGGTAAAGGGTGTAGATCAGGGGTTTATGATGTAAGTTCTCTTTTAGGACTAAGGAAATATTCGTTCTCATGGTCCAATCCTCTGCTATGCTAGCCATGTAGTTAATGAGTGCGAATGAGACTTACTCTTACTCATTTTCGGTGCTCAATACTCCTCCCAGGACTCAATATGCTCATAAGTCTATCTATTCATCAAAAATTGCCATCACTTAATCCGTACAGGTAAGAACACTCACCTCATCTTATCATCTAGCAACTCAAAGGGCAAGACTATCCTTTCAAGTTAAGAATAAATGTTCATTTAACTCTATCAATACTATTTTCAGCCATCATGGTCATCAATACACTCACCTCAAGACTCAAACTCAGTCAAATATCACATTCAGAAAATCAAGGCTCTAGACATCCCCCTAAGTTCATTATTCACATCTTTACAGAGAGAATTTATAAGGGTCAAATCATAATCTCATAATAATGCATGTATGCAGTAAACTTTAAACATGAAGATCATCAATTTAAGATATGAAATATAATTTAAATCTAACATTCAAAAAATAAAGATAATATTCAAGAAATACAGATAATATTCAATAAATTCTCAAGAAATCACTATTCAAGATTCTAAAGTATTGATTTACATCCTAACTTTACATTGGGGCACATGGAATAATAATTCTATGCTTTTGGGTAGCCTTTACATACCTGGAGTGGAGAATCTTCAAGTTTTCTCCAAAGAATTGGAACTTCAAAAGAAATTCTCACCTCTTTTGTTCTTCTCCTCTCTCAGAACTTATGTAAAAGCTTAGAAAAATATGGGTTTTCAAACCCTTTCGTACGAACTCAACTTTAAAAATATATTTTTGGGGTATTAAAATATATTAGGACGGATAAAATTTTTCTTCCCTAATTTTAAAGAAAAAATAATTTTTTTGTGCACTAGTGCGCGTCATGGAGGGGGGGCGCACCTGTGTAATTTAAAAAGTTTTGGAAAAATCTAATTTTCGTCAAAAAACCAGCGCTAAAAAGAACACCAAGTATAACTCTGCGCGTCGCCGAGGGGGCGTAGAGAAGGCACTATTTTTGCACTTCAAGTAATTTGACCCGGTTTATTTTAAATCGGGTCGATACTATTTTCTAATCTGATTTTCCTCTCTGATCATAAATCCGATCTCAGATTTTCCATCAAAGTTTTGGAAGATACGTTGTGCACATGATGTATTTTAAGAGTGTTTTGGTAATTTTATAGGGTGTTATATCATCTCCCCCTTAGAATCATTCATCCTCGAATGATGAGTAATGGTCATACAGAAACACGAATAACCCCAGAAATCATCTCATTCCTCACTCGGAAATACTTGAACTCTTACTATCCATCATCTATCTATGTCTGTCTTAGACTCGGGAATAGAATAAAGCAAGACATCAATCTTAATGAAAAGAAACATTTGAAAATTCTAAGGATTAGAGTATTTACCTTAAATATTATCATCACTTGGCACGAATATTTGCGGGAATTTGACTTTCATCGCTTCCTCAGCTTTCCCCTAGCTTCCTCAATAAATTGATTCCTCTATAAGACTTTAACGGAGACTATCTCTTTATTCCTCAGCTTACGAACTTGTCTGTCAAGGATATGGACTGGAATTTTCTCATATGATAAGCTATCCTTCACACCCATACTCTCCACGGGGATTGCTAAGTCTGGATCCCCCAAAAACTTCTTCAGCATAGACATGTGAAACATCGGGTGAACTCCATCTAGCTCGGAAGGCAAGTCTAGCTCATAAACAACCTTCCCAATCCTACTTATGATCTAGTGCAGTCCAATGTAACGGGGACTCAACTTCCCCTTCTTACCAAATCTGATGACACCATTCATGGGTGACACCTTCAAGAACACCCAATTGTCTATCTTAAACTCTAAGTCTCTTCTTCTCACATCCGTGTATGACTTCTGGTGACTCTGGGTTGTCTACAACCTTTCCCTGATGATTTTCACCTTATCCATAGACTGTGTACAAGATCAGGCCCAATTAACTCAGCTTCACCTACCTTGAACTGGCCAATTGGTGACCTACATCTCCTCCTGTATAATGCCTCATAGAGGACCATCTGAATGCTAGCATGATAGCTATTATTGTATGTGAACTCAATAAATGGTAGGTGGTCATCCCAATTTCCCTTGAAGTCGATAACATACGCTCTCAATATATCCTCCAACGTCTGAATAGCCCGCTCTGCCTGCCTATCTGTTTGAGGGTAAAAAGTTATGCTCAAATTCACCTTCATACCCAGTACCTTCTAGAAAGATCTACAACATCAAGAGGTGAATTGAGCTCCTCCGTCTGAGATGATGGATAATGGGACCCCATGCAACCTCACAATCTTATGAATGTAAAGTCAGGCATACTCCTTAGCCGTATAAGTTATCTTAACCACCAAAAAGTGGACTGATTCAGTCATCCTGTCAATAATCACCCACATTGAATCATGCTACTTTCTGGATCTTGGTAAGCCAATATAAAATCCATGTTGATCACCTCTCATTTCCACTCCAGAATTTCAATGTTCTGGGCTAACACACACGGTTTCTGATGTTCAACCTTGACTTGTTGGCAATTGGGACACTTAGAAACAAATACAACAATGTTTTTCTTCATCCTATCCCACTAATAGACTTCTCTCAAGTCATGGTACATCTTGGTGGAGCTAGGATGGATAGAATATCTCATGCTATGAGTTTCGTCCATGATTTTGTCTCGAACACCATCAACATTGGGTACACCATCTTCCTTAATATCTCAATACCCTATCACCCCCCTTTGGAGAAAATCGTAACCTTTTACTTTTGAATCGCTTCTTTCAATTGTAGTAAGATAGGGTCTTTATCTTGTTTTTCTTTTACCTTTGACACTAAGGATAAAGCATAAACATTCTGAACATTGAACCCGACTTTGTTGTTCTCCTCAAGTTGTACTCCCAATTGGGCCAATCTATGCACCTCCTTGGCTAATTCTCTCTTCCCTTCCTCCATATGGGCAGTGATACCCATTACATCCTGTTAAGAGTATCAGCAATAATGTTACCCATACTTGGGCGATAGAGAATGCTCATATCATAATCCTTGAGCAACTCTAGCTATCTATTATGCTGCAGGTTGAGCTTTTTCTGGCTGAACAGGTACTGCAAGCTTTTATGGTTAGTGAACACATCTACATGCATTCCATACAAGTAGTGACGCCAAATTTTAAGTGAAAACACCACTACTGCCAACTCAAAGTTATGAGTCAGATAATTCTTCTCATAAACCTTAAGCTGTCTAGAAGTGTAGTCTATCACCTTCTCCCTCTCCATGAGTGCACAACCTAATCCCACTTGGGATGCATCACAATATATCACGAAGTCCCTCTTCCCATCTGGTAAAGTTAACACTGGTGCTGGAGTCAATTGAGTCTTCAACTCTTGAAAACTCCTTTCACATGCCTCAGACCATTGAAATTTGGCCTTCTTCTGAGTCAGCTTTGTCAATGGGACTAGCAGAGTAGAAAAGCCTTTAACAAATCTGTGGTAGTACCTGACCAGACCCAAGAAACTTCTTATTTCTATTAGAGAAGTGGGTCTTGGCTAGTTCTTAACCGCCTCAATCTTCTAAGTATCCACCCGAATACTATCTCTCAAAACAACATGGCCTAAGAAAGCCACTAACTTGAGCCAAAACTCACACTTGGAGAATTTCGCATACAACTTATGATCTTTGAGTGTTTCCAAAACCACTCTAAGGTGATTAGCATGCTCCTCTTTGTTCCTCAAATATACCAGGATGTCATCAATAAACATGATCACGAACATATCAAGACATGGACTGAATAACTTGTTCATCAGATCTATGAAAGCTGTAGGTGCATTTGTCAACCCGAAGGACATGACCAAGAACTCAAAATGGCTATACTGTGTCCTAAAGACTGTCTTAGAAATATCACTTTCCCTTACCTTCAACTGATGGTAACCTGATTTTGGAGAAACAAGTAGCACCCTGAAGCTGATCAAAGAGATCATGTATACTGGGAAGAGGATACTAATTCTTTATGGTAACCTTATTCAACTGTTGGTAATCTATACAAAACCTTAAAGACCCATCTTTCTTGCACACGAATAGGATAAGAACACCCCAAGGTGAGACACTAGGCCTTATGTAACCTTTCTCCAACAAGTCTTTCAATTGCTCTTTTAGTTCTTTGAACTCTGCGGGGGCCATTCTATAGGGTGTAAATAAGATAGGTTTGGTCTCGGGAAGAACATAAATCCTAGAGTTAATCTTTCTATCAGGAAGACTCTGGGAAGATCATCAGGAAATACATAAGGAAACTCATTCATAATCAAGATTGACTCTAGAGTAGGAGACTCAACATCATCAGACTTTACTCGCACGAGGTGATAAATACAACCCTTGGATATCAACTTTCTAGCTCTAAGATAAGAGATGAATTTACTCTTAGGGGCAACAGAACTCAGTTTCCACTCTAAGACAGGCTCATTAGGAAATTGGAACTTAACAATCTAGGTTCTACAATTTGATAGAAGTATAACAGGCGTGAAGTCAATCCATGCCTATTTTTACATCAAAGTCAACCATCTCCAGCTCTATCAAATCCGCTAAGGTATCTCTATGATAAATAGACACTACACAGTCCCTGTAAATCCTCTCAACTAAGATAGACTCAACAGTAGGAGTAGAAACAGAAAATGGTTAATGCAAGCACTCTGAAGGAACCCCAAACTTACTAGACACATACGAGATCACAAAAAACAAGATAACACCCGGATCAATCAATGCATAGCAATTATAAGCAAAGAATTGAAGCATACCTATGATAACATCTGGTACAACCTTCTGATCTTATTGTTTGCCTATAGCATAAAGGCAGTTCGTCTTGCCTCTTATACCTTTAGTAATACCCCTCTGCTAGTTACCTGCTAGGGGTGCTGTGGAAGACTAAGCTCTGCTGCTTTCTTCACCTCATCTCCTCTTCGGGCACTCCTGCTGGAAGTGGTCTGCCTGCCCATATAGGAAACAAGCATCCGTGCCCAGATAACACCTACCCAGATAGAGTTTTCCATAGTTCCCACAAGGTGGCTTCCCCTTCGGACCTTGAGTCACACTAGCAAGAGATAGGGCGCTGATGTGCTATCAAAATACAACATATTTGGTGCCTAAAACAAGGGATTTTATGAGTTCTTAAAGTGACTTTTTAGTGTTTTTGTGTTGATCTTGCAGAAAAGTTAGGTTGACATGATTTTGAAGAAAAGTTACAGATTTTGCTGAAGTATAGGCTATACGAGCCAACTTATAAGTCATAGCTCAAGATACAAGTCGTACAGTGGTGTCATAGCAGGAATTAGAGACCAAAATCAGAAATCTTCCAAGTAAAGATGACTCTTGCGAGGACATCCTATGAGTTATAATACACACTATGACTCGTATAAGTAGACTTGTAGCAAGAATCAGAGAGCCAAAATATTGGACCAAAAACTAAAGACCAAGACTACGAGACAAATATACGAGTCGTAGCTCAAGCAACTACTCATACCTATAAGTCATACCAGTTCAGTCTAAGATGCTAAGGACCTAATACGAGACCCCGACTATGTCCGTAGGTCATCCTACAAGTCATAACTATGATACTTATCAGCTGCCAACTGTCTTTTCTATGTAAATTTTAAGGTTATTTGTAAAAACTATATATAGTTTAAGTTAGGTTTTTGAGAGAGAGTTCAACCAGTAGACAATCTACCATTACATTTTGAATTTTCTCTTAGTTTTTTAGGGTAGTTTATTGTTCTCTATTGGAAAACCCATTTAGGGGATTGCAAATCTTACCTTGTACTCATTGTTGATCAATCAAGCTTGTGGGTTTGCAACTTGTGGTACCCATTCTCTTCATTATTATTGGTAAAACCCTCAACTATGTCTATCATGTGTATTTTTGTATGTTTTTTTTAGCCATGAGTAGCTAAGCACCCACAACTTGGGGTTGTGGGAACCATGGGTAGTTGACTTGAAATAACCTATGTTTCTTGCATTTCTATGATTGGGGTTTAACATGTATTATCTATTTCCCTTCATTTTATTATTGTTTACCCCGCCTACTATCATGATCCCGACCAAGGTAGTGACAAATAGGAAAAGAAAAGTAGATGACAAAATTCGATTGATGTGTTCTTATCTAATCAACCAAACCTGACTAAGGGGAGGTTGACTGAGACTATTGGTAATAGTTAGTTGGCATGCCATGGTGGTTGACCAAGCACCATGGTGAAATTCGAGCTTCACCTTCGTAAGAGGGTTGGAAGAACCTAAGTTATCATCCTGCATGCAGATCATCAATTGTAGTTATGTTATATAGGGTAATCAAATCAACGAACCACGTGGAACACAATTCTCGAGTTGTACCCAAAATTGAGTGTTTCCTTGCATTATAGTTAGTGTTTATTTTATTTTTTAATCACAAAACCCCTCCATTTAGAGATTGTAGTTATAAACACTAGAAATGATTAGTAGTGAAGTCTTGTAGTCAAGCCCTGTATTCCCTGTGGATTCAACCCTAACCTCAGTTAGGTTAATTGTTGACGACCGCTTTCTTATTGGAGCATGAACATCATCAGAAATTATGGCGCCGTTGCTGGGGAATATGGCTAGGTTTTGAGTTAATTTCATTATTAGTTAGTTCTAGTGTTGATTTCTAGAGTCTTTTGTAGTTTACTTTGTTTTTGTTTTAGTTATTTGATTTTATTTATAGGGTATTCTAGGTTGTATACCCAACACAAGGAACCGAGGTAATCCCTTAGCTCCACTAAATTTGGAGACCCATTGACTACCAAGAAGAATCGCTTAAGTGAATGACGATATTGAGGCTGTGAAGGATATACATATGAATGAGGATATGGATAAAGAGGAGAATCCACCATAAAGGAGTAACAATCTACAACTCAGGGACATCAATGAAAATGCTTATGGGTGGAATCAATATCGATTGAACCCTATGGCAATGAATGTTACTGGTGCTATAGTACTGCTTTCTTTACCGACAGATACTAAGTTCATGGTATCGACTGGATTGCTCCAAATGCTCCAAAATCAAAGACTATTCACAGGGCTACTTTTGGAGGATCCCGACCGTCGTGTTCAAAATGTTGTGTTTGTTTGCAAGAGTGTCATGGGGACAAAAAACCTTTCTTTTAATGCTGTGAATTTGAGAGTGTTTCCACTATCATTGACTGGAAATGCAACTGTATGGTTGTCCGAGCTTCCTCCTGGTACTATCACAAGTTGGCTGAACTTCAGAGAGTATTCCTCAAAAGATATTTCCCAAAGTCCAAGAAGTTGAAGCTCAAGGACCAAATCAACAAATTTGAACAATTATCGGGTGATTCTATTAGCATAACATATGAGAGGTTTACTAAATGCTTGAGGATGGTCCCTGATCACAAGATTGTTGAAGATGCCTTAGTTGAAATTTTCTATCGGGCACTTGATGAGAATAGTCAAGCTTGCGCTAATACGATTATGGGAGGCATGTTCCTAGACCAACCTTTTGCATTGATAGTTGCAAGAATGGAGCAAGTGGTCAAAACAAATCAATCATGGGGACAACGAGAGTGAGGTATGGTGAAATCTTCTTGTGTGGTTAACATAAATAATGAGTAAACAAAGGTAAAT
>JAOTQJ010072628.1:0-13063 GCA_025642045.1 Solanum sejunctum | reverse complement strand
ATCTCATGCTTTGGACCTTTAGTTCCTCAAGAAACCATATCCGGATATTTCATCAAACACTTAAGAGGGTGTGTAATACTAGTATAAAACCATGAAATACAGGGATGAAATCATGCAAGAAAATCCATTGTAGAACCATAAATCAACATCTTGCAATACCCTCAAGCAACATACATCAAAACTCTTCATCAAATCTTACAATAGATCCAAGATTTATAGCTCAAAACATAGCAAAACAGTCACAAATTTACATAGCTTTAACATAGTTCATAGACATATTCATATTAGTAAATCCATTTGTGAAATCAACTTCAGATCATGCAAATTGAGTAAAAAGGAGATTAGGGTACCATGGGTGAAAGGACCCACTGGTTGTTAATTTTGAAGAAACTCTTGATGAAGATTGAAAATGGAGACTTGAAGCTTGAAGAAAATCTTTAGTTCTAGATGAGGGTTTTGAGACTTGAATTTAGGAGTGAAAAATATAGCTAAGTGTTTGAGTGAGTATTGGGGAATATTAGGGTGATATGAGGGTAAAAAATGACTAAGTATGGGTAAAAACACACTTGGGAACACTTAGGCTCAAGACATAAAAGTCTTGTACAGCACAGAAAATCACTAGATAGTAAATATACCTCTCCGCATCATGGTAGAGACAACTTCTTTTCATCTGCGCGCCCTTGGCTAGTCGCGCCAGGGATGTGGATTGCTCACTGGAATTTGCACTTTGAAATTTAATAATTGCTAATCTTTCACTCTTAAATCGGATTTAGACCCTTACAAGAATATGAAGTCGGATTTTGGATATCGCTTATGAACTTTTAGATATATGGAATTTGAAATTTTGGGCATTTTGAAGGACATTTTTAGGCACTTTTTGGGATCATTTCAGCTTCACCCTTACACCAACCACTCTCAACTTAGACTTTTGGTTTGTGTAGAGGTGCGCAATATCCATCCTTGGAACCAAGGCCACTTTTGGTAGCCACCCTTAACTTAGGCTTTTGCCTTAACCAAGGTGCACAATGCTCAAGGAAGGACAAGTGTCAATTTCAGGATTTTACAACTAACAAAACTAGGTTAATCAGGTATTGCAAAGAATAGGTACATGTTAGGCTCAAACATTAGGAATAAGGAATACATAGCAATTTTGGTTGGTCATTTAGGCGAAGTGGACTTTTAAGAACAATGGCCTAAGATCTTTTCTTAATCCAACTAATCTACAATCTAACTTAGAGTGACAAGGCAAGATCTGAATTAGCACATAACTTAAGAATTTAGCAATTTAAGGCTCATACTGACATGGCACTACCTACATTATCAACAAAAGACTCTCATCTTATGCTTTTTATCTCAATTTATCCTTACTAATCAGAACAAGTATTGACAACACACTAAACATGCATGGTTGCTATATAGACTATTAATTAAAATTTTTGGGGTATCATTTTCAAAGAAAACACAAAAATATGTTATACGCCACAGGTATTAGGACTATATGCTACAAATACTATCTAAACATCCTAAATCTGTCGACACAATAGAAAGTAAATATCTTTGGGAAAAAAGAACACAGGCAAGAAAACCCCCAGCAAAAAACTTGGGGTAGCTACAGACCCCTGCTATATAGACTTAACTGAGGCCCATAACTACCCACACCTTATCGAAAAAGATGTGCATTATACCCAGTGCACAAAATCAAACAAAGTAAGACATAAAGGGTCAAATATTATACTTGGGCACCTAACCTCCAATGTCCACCTTGGCTTGCCTCCCAAGCAGCGCCTAATTTATTATCACATCATGACATAGATAGATTGAGTGCTTAGACTTCTTCAATTTCCCAAACATTATTCTTTAAATCATTTGGTCGCTTCATGGATCGACAGATATTGGATACAACCTTTTTGTCATTCAATCTGAACTTGAGTTGACTGGCTTTCATATCCACTAGTGCTCGCCTAGTGGCCAAGAACAGTCTTCCCAAGATGATTGGGACGTCAAAGTCAACTTTGCAATCTAGGAACAGAAAGGCTGTGGGGAGTATGAACTTCTCTACTTTGACCCGCACAATATAGTATCCTTACAGGCTTTTGCACCGTGCGATTAGCCATCAGTACCACATGCTTGTCAAAGTAGGGGATCCCAATCCTAGCTTCTTAAAGACCACAAGGGGCATCAAACTAACGTTGGCACCTAAATCACATAGTACCCTTACGAACTCTACATCTCAACGGTGCAATGTATAGTAAAAACACTGGATATTCTCACTTCTGAACCAAGGACCTTGTAGTAATAACACTGTAATATTGAAGCTCTTGGGAGAGCCCTGACTCACAGTGCGCTTCTTAGTAACCAGGTCCTTCATGTACTTGGCATACCCTGAAATCTTCTCTAATGCCTCAATGAGAGAAATGCTAATGGGGAGCTTTTTTAGCATGTAGAGAAAGTGCTTGAAGTTGCCTTCCTCCTTCCATTTTTTTATTCTTTAAGTAAAGGGAGGACGAGGCCAAGGAGTGGGTTTTAACTTCTGTGGTGCATCAGCAACTTCACTCAACCCATCCTCGCCATAACCATCTCCTTTATCCTTATCTTTGGCCGTAACTGTCTATCTCGAACATCATCCTCATCAACTAGCATGGAAGGATCAATGGTGCTCTTGCTACTACAAGTAGTAACCCCATACACTGTCCTTCATTCTTAGGGTTCTGAATTGTATTGCTAGGCAGTTTACCCCTTTGGCGCTGATTGAGTTGAGTCAACACATGACCAAACTGTTGTTCCAGTTATTTGATAGCCATAGAGTGAGACTCAATCTTTTGATTAATGCTAGAAATTTCAGATTTCATCCCCCTCAGAGTCTTATCCTGTGTCTCAACTTTCTTCAACAGGTAATCAAACATCTTCTCAATCCTTGAGCTACTTTCACATGTGTCACGATTGTGTGGTGGTACACAGGGACCATTTTTGAAGCCGTCTGTACGTCCTCAATCTGCATCTCTCTCTAGAATCATATTTCGATCATAATATTCTCCATACTTGTCCCTGAAAGCTATATCTCTGTTGAAGTTCCAACTTCGATTCCCTTGACCTTGGTGCCAATAGTTCTAATTAGACCCATGGGCATTGGTCTAGAAACCCCCGTAATGATCAACAATAAAACATGTGTCCTCCTCATAATAAGACTCATCATACATGGGTGCATGTGGAGGTTTATGAACCACTGCATTGACTCGCTCCTGATTCTGGTTCATCATTACCTCCATACATGTGCTAATATGGGCAAGCTCTTGCATAATTTCTTTATTGAACTTTGCTTGCTCTAAAACAACACGGACAATGCATGATTTTTGGTAGATGCTTTATCTCTCTACCCCTATGCATGATTAGTCTTGACCACTCGCTCCATCTGTTTAGCTATCCTTGCAAATGACAAATCTAAGAAAATACCCCAATAATAATGTCAGCACAAGCCTAATTGTTCTCATCAAGGGCACAGTAGAAGATCTCCACCAAGGTATCATCAACTATCTTGTCGTTTGGGACACTCCTCAATCATTTGGTAAATCGCTCACAAGTAGTATTGATTGAATCACCAGGAAGTTGCTCAAAGTAGGTGATTCAGTCTTTCAACTTGAGCTTCTTCGATCTAGGGAAGTACCTCTCCAAAAGTACCTTCCACAATTTAGATCAGTTGGTGATTGAAGTTTGTGGGAGCTCAGATAGCCATAATATTGCACTGCCTGTAAGAGATAATGGGAAGGCATGAACTCCTACAACATTCATAGACAGATTCTGTGTTCCCATCACACTCTTGCAGACGAATGCTACATTGTATAGATAGCTATGAGGTTCCTTCGATGGTAAACTCATAAATAACCCCTGGTTCTGTAGCATCTAAAGCAACCCACTTGAGACCATGAACATTATGTTTGTCGATAGTGATGGCAACACAATAGCTCCAGTCACCTCCATATCCATAGGATTCAGCCTACATTAATTCCACTGATATGCATTGGCAATGAAATCCTTTGGTTTTGAAATAATGTCCTCAAGAGGAGGTGGGTTCTCATGTTAAACATTTTCGTTCCTATTCCTGTTCAGAGCTACATTGGCCATGTTATTGGAGTTATCTTGGGCCATTCTCATTAATGTTCTGTGGATCTCTAGGTCAAATAGAGTCAAGGGTCTGGCTCGACTTCATTATTGGGCATACGCAGCACTAACACCCTGCAAAGAAATAAACAACAAAAAACCTAAAATGTGGAAAAAAAGAATTAACACTCAAATCACTATGAATTAACTATGTCTCATCGTATTCCCTAGAAACGACGCCAATATCTTGATATCGCCTATGTTACACCTCCTTTTTTAGGATAAAGTGGTCATTGTCTAGAAATAGAACCTAACCAATGTAAGGGTCGAACCCAAGAAATACGCAGACTGCAGAGAATCCAATGATTGTAATTTGAGTAGTTAACCAACTTACTTTTTCGGGGGGGAGGGGGGAGGGGAGGGGTTGTAATAATCTATGGAAAAATAAAAATAACTAATACAAGAGTGAAATCAATATGGAGAGAAACTAGGGTATTGTGTTCTCCATGATTTTCTAACTTTGTATCACCAGATAACCTAATTTTTTTCTAGTGTGTAGCATGCAGGACATTAACTCAAGTTCACCAAGCCTTTTGTTCAAAGGTGAGAGACGGATTTGACTATGTGACTTGACCCATCTCCATGGTGTGCATTAATAACCCTTACCTATTAGTCCCAGTAAAACATCCCCTTTACCCTTTTTTATTGATTAGACGAGAACACATCAATCAAATCATGTTAATTAAAATCTTTTCCTATTCATTACTATCTTGGTCCAGTCAATAACACTAGGCAAGTTCTAATGTTAGCCACTATAAAAAAAATGCAAAACGAAGAGAGTTAATTAATACATACATGCAGACTTTCCAAGAATTATGAATTATTCGATTTTACCTTGTTAATTCTTTATGATTCCCACAACCTTAGTTGTGCAATTATCTACTCATGATTTGTGTTGATGGGAATCTTATGAATTGGAATAACATAATAGAGAACTTATACAATTGAATTAAGAACAAGTCAATCCTACTTTAAAGAGAATCACAAGGTTGAAGATGAAATCAAAGTATAAGTGTTCTAAAAAACTCTCCAATGTAATCTGACTATTTTCTCTTTCTAACTACTGAGTTTTCTGAGTACTACCTGAAAACTTCTGAAAAAATAACCTAAAAATCCTATTTATAATAAAAATACATGTCCTTAATGTAATAGGATAGCTGGGTTGGCATGCCTCACGTAAAGGTTTATGGGCAGTGTTGCATTCTATGACATATAATCAGGGTTTCATATAGTATTGCTGAAATTCTAGACTTCAAGTCTACAACACCTCTCTATGACACGTAAAGTTGTTTACGACCCGTAAGGGATTTCATCTGATGAATCTTCAAAAAGTCCCAACCTCTAATCCTCAGGGTACGAACCATGTTTAGTACTCATAAACCAATTCATGACCCATTTGCATATTCATAGAATCAATATCAGGAAATCAGCCCCTCACTGGAATTGTCGGTGAAACTCCTTCATGACCCATAAATGGCCTATGGCCCGTAAATGGTCTCATATTGCCTAAAAAATCAGAAACTTCTATATTTCTCCCAAAAATCAAGGCCAACCCTAGAATCTAGCAACTATAGCACAAAAACACATAAAACCAACTAACACCGTTTTAAGAACACACAAAATTCTGAGTTTGAAGCATCAAAATAGTTTTATTTTGAAAGCACATAAACACCCTAAACTTAAACTTGTTGCTTGTCCACATGCGATGGACTCAATCTATATAGGTAATATAGTAACACATAGATCTCAACCTAATGGCATACAACACATAGATCTTAAACTCAGATACCCACACCACCTTCTCCAAACATAATCAGATAGTTATCTAGCAAACCAACATAGGCTAGTACTTGTGACAACACAACAATGATAAGTAAGGTACTATCAACTATCCACAATCATTGAATGAGTTTTATGCTAACAATGCAATGCAAGTGCATTCACAGAAAGAAGTCTTTTTTCTGACACTCAATGATATTTTTATGTATAACCTTGGGACTATGTAAAATCGCCCACTCTCACAAAAGACATTCATGCATCATGCCTAATACCATATGCTTGCCCTTATACTCATAACTAAGACCTTCAACTACTTGGCGTATGATCACTTTAGGACTTTCTAGGCTTGTAACATAGGCTCAAAGGGCTTTGCTATGGTATATTGAGAACATAGTGACTTAAGGTAATCCTTGACACTAGGTTTTCCTAAACTTTTGCCCTACCAATATTGTTATTTTTCATCTCATTCGCCCTTTTCCTGTTTCAAGCTTTTCTGGGTGTTATTTTCTCATTTTTTAGCTTTTTGCCTTGATTTTATAATTTATTTTTCTTTTTAGCTCATAACTAAAGCATTACTTATTTTTCTACGCCCAGTACATTATGTATTTCTTCTTTCCTCTGTATTACTAACTTCCCTTTTATTTTTGTTACTTTACCCTTACACCAACTAGCGTCAACTTAGGCTTTTGGCCTATGTAGAGGTGCACAATATCTATCCTCCGAACCAAGGCCACTTTTGGTAGCCACCCTCAACTTAGACTATTTGCCTCAGCCAAGGTGCACAATGCTCAAGGAAGGACCAAGGCTAATTTTAGAATTTTATAGCTAACAAGGCTAGATAAATCAGG
The DNA here is from genome assembly GCA_025642045.1 of Solanum sejunctum. Classification (NCBI taxonomy): domain Eukaryota; kingdom Viridiplantae; phylum Streptophyta; class Magnoliopsida; order Solanales; family Solanaceae; genus Solanum; species Solanum sejunctum. The sequence goes on along the minus strand of JAOTQJ010072628.1, from coordinate 6,281 downwards.
TGTTTGCAAAGAATAAGTACATTTTAGGCTCAAACATTAGGAAAAAGGGATACATAGCAATTTTGGTTGGTCATTTAGAATAGGTGGACTTTTAAGAACAATGGCTTAAGATCCTTTCCTAGTTCAACTAATCTATAGTCTAACTTAGAGTAACAAGGCTGCATTGGAATTAGCACATAACATAAGAATTTAGCAATTTAAAGTTCACACTCATATGGCACTGCCTACATTATCAACAAAAGACTCTCATATCATGTTTTTATCTCAATGTATCCTCACTAATCAGATTAAGTAATGACAACACACTAAATATGCATAGTTTCTATCTAGACTACTAAATCAAAATTTTGGTGCGTATCATTTTTCAAACAAAAGACAAAAATATGTTATATGCCATAGGTATTAGTACTATATGCTACAAATACTACCTAACATCCTAAACTTGCTGGTTCAACAGAAAGTAAATATCCACTGGGAAAAAGAACACATGTGAGAAAACCTCTGGATAAAAAATTGGGGTAGCTATGGACCCAAGCTACTCAAAATTAGCTGAGGCCTATAACAACCCACACCCCATTAAAAAAGATGTGTATTGTCTCCAATGCACAAAATCAAACAAAATAAGACATAAGGGGTCAATAGAAAACCCTATATTTGCTTAGGAATACCCCCATAATAATAATTCCCTTATATCTCAAATCGGGAATATTTAAACACCCCTCCACGTAGATCGAAAAGACCCTATGATGTATGTTTTTCACTATCTCAAAATCCAGAATTTTACAAATTTGACTCCATATTTTTGTTCAGAGGACAAAAGTGAGTGGGTAAACGAGTACCTACAAGGTATACTTTGTCTGTGCTAAGAAAACTAATTTTTGGTGAAACTTTGCAAAAACAGTAATGCTGTGACAGGTCCGCAACGCGGACCTGACGCGAACTAGTTCAAAAATTTTCAAAAATTATTCTTTTTACTCCAGGGCAATTGGGTAATAACCCTATAACTATATAAATAAAAATCCCTCACTCTCTAGATGTTTTTAGCACTAAAATCTCACCAAAAACTCTCAAATGCCTCTCTAATCTTCATGAAATTCTCCATCCATTCTCAAGGTTTTCAAGAAGTCTTGTTGGAATTTAAGATAGTCAAGCCAAGCCCTAGGTCCTCCTCAAGATTCAAGAGTCCCAAAACTCATCCGGATCTAAGGATTTCATTCAAGTTTCAAGCCTCCATTTCAAATCTTCTTTAAGAAACTCTCCAAAGTGAAGGTATATTTTAGCCATTGGGTTTTTCCACCCATGGTGCCCTAATCTTCTTTTTACTCAATTTGCATGACTTAAAGTTGATTTTGTAAATGGGTTTACTATTCTGAACATGTCTATGAACTATGTTAAAGCTATGTAAAGTTGTGATCGTTTTGCTATCTTTTGAGCTATAAATCTTGGATCTATTGTAAGATTTGATGCGAGGTTTTAATGTAAATTTCTTGAGGGTGTTGCAAGGTGTAGATTGATGGTTTTACAATGGATTTTCTTACATGATTTCATTTCTATATTTCATGGTTTTATACTAGCATTACATACCCTCTAAGTGTTTGATAAAATGTCTAGATGTGATTTCTTGAGGAGTTAAAGGTCCAAAGCATGAGATATGATATGAATAACTATATGATGATGAAATGATCTTATAGATATGATATACTCTATATAAAGTGTTTCATTAGATCATACCCGATCCGACGGGATAAGAGCCTGGGTAACCATGTGAGGGGTTTGTACTTCGCCACAGTGTTGATAAGGTATGATCATCATCAACCGTATGAGGGGTTTATACCACACAACCACCAAGGGGTTTGTACCATGAATAGCCAACTTGGTCTCTTCTACACATATGATATCATATATAAGTATGAGTTACTTAAGCATGTTTTATTTAATCATTGATCATACATGCCATATTGCTATATTATGCCTATTGCTTAATATTATGCATTTTGGTTATGATGCCTATCTATTTTCGCATTACATCCTATAGACATAGTATATTCAAACGTACTAACATATACTCTTGCCTACATGATATCCCCATGTAGGGATCGAAGCCCAAGTTGATCATCCTTCTCCTCCACGTTGCTAGTTTGGTACTACTCAAGCTAGTTAGTGAATCCTCCACTTCGGGGACCTTAGTATATGTTTCTATTATTATGTATTGAACACTCTTCTTTTCTTTCTATTTAGACTATGAAGTTGAGCCCAGTTGCTTTGTCTTGGCCCCAGCTCTTATCTATGTAGTAGAGGTGTTGTTGGACATGCTATGTATCTATAATATGAGCCTTGACTCTTTGTCCCTTGATTATGATGTTGTACAAGCTTTCCCCTTAGTCTCATTGACCCTATTACAATTATTTTATGTCATTTAAATGCTTCCACGACCAATGATGTGTAATGATAAGTTAAGAGGCTTGTTTGGGGATCCTTCAGGCTCCCTATTCGTTATGTCACATCTAGGCCCTATATTGGGTCATGACAAACTTGATATCAGAGAACTAGATTGTTAGATCCTCGAAGTCCAATACACCGCATCGATTAGAGTCTTATTTATCATTATGTTATGCACCACAACTATGAGTAGGAGGCTATGAGATGTTCTAGGAAATGTTTCACTTCTTCATGATTTATGTCGTGTGATAGAGTTAGGTCCTCTAGGGCTTATTGCTAACCCCTAACCATTACATTTTAGGATATGTCTCAAGCTACTCAAGATAGTGCTATATCGAATGTAGAGGTTCGAAATGCTCTATGGGTAATGGCCAAAGTGGTGACAAAATTGGCAACTCAACTCAATAACAAGTGGGTGCTCCTGAGAGGTAGTAAGGCCAAGAAGGCCCGTGTTCAAGGTGAATTCCAAAGTTCCAAAGAGAGAGAGAGAGGTGGTGTGGTACCTTATGTTAGGTGCCCAAAATGTGGTAGAGGTCATGATGGCCAATGCTTGAAAGGTACTAATGCTTGTTATGGTTGTAGAGAGATGGGTCATACGATAAATGAGTGTACTCATAAGCGTAAGAGGGATAAAAGATGAGATGAGGGGGTGGAAAAGCCTAAATGCCAAAAGTGCGGGAGGAAACATGGTAGTGCATGTTCGAGGAACACGGGTGCATGCTTTAGATATGGGGAGATGGGGCATAAAATTTTGGGTTGCCCATATGATCAAAAGAAGGGTAAAGATGGTCATGTTGATCAAGTGGTTCAAGAAGTGGATGAAGTGCCCGATGCTACTACCGGTAAGTTGGAGTTTCCTTGGCTTTATTGTGCATGCATTGTTAGGCCCGATGTGCCATTATTTCATCTCTATTCTTTTGGTTGCTAGTTGGGCTTCTTGTGTTCCTAAGTTGTTATGTGAACCTTGGTGCCTAGCTTTTGTTGAGTATATAGTTGCTAGAAGGTTCATAGGTGTTGTTCCGGGTTATATTTTCATTAGATATTGCTTTGTGACTTGTTGGAGTTGGTGTGGTGGATTTTTGATGTCATGTTAGGGATGGAATGATTGTTTGCATGTTGTGTCATCATGGATGGTAAGACTAGTAGAGTTAGATCCCGAATCCCTAATGAGCCTTTTTTTGAGTGGGAGGTTGTCAAATGGTAGCTAGGGAGGTAGGTTCATTTCATGTATTAAGGTACAATTGTCTCTAAGGGGTTGTGTTTATCATCTTATGAGAATTGAAGGTGTTGAACCTAAGTTATTTTGTCTATAGAATTTTTGATGGTGGTAGATGAGGCTTTGAATCTCCTTTCTGATATTTTGAATTTGGGGTAGTGTCTTTTGGTTTGACTAGTGCACCGGTTATTTCTTTAAGTCTCATGGGTAAGATCTTTAGCCCCTACTTTAATAGGCTTATGGTGGTTTTGGTGATGATATGATGGTTTGTGTTCCCTAATGAGGTAGTGCATGTGATTCTTTTGAGGGTAATACTATAAAGTTTAAAGAAGAAGGTAGGATGCTAAATAGAAGAAATGGGGATTTTGATTGTAAGAGGTTTCCTTTCTAAGTCATGTGGTGCTAGGTGATGGTATTAAGTTGGATCCTAGTAAGACGAAGGTGATTAAAGATTGGCCTAGACCTTTGAACCTATCGGAAATTAGGAGATGCTTAAGCTTAGCGGGTTATTACCGAAGGTTGTGAATTTAAATGACGCCAAAAAGTACCTGAAAACGTGCCACAAAGTGCTTGTAATTTTAAATTCCATATATCTCAAAATTCATTTATTATTTCGTAAATTCAACTACATATTCTTGTTCAGGGGGTCAAAATTAAGGGGTAAAGGGTGTAACCCCAATTTTAGAGCAATCAAATCACAATTTCAAATTTTCAAAATTTTAATTTTCCAGAGACGATCCACGACAGAACCACGATGCGCAGCTATTGTAGACATGTGTCAATTTGGCCTCTACAATAGGTCGCGGACCTTTGTATTTTATTGCCAGTGATTTCTATCTCAGTCCAAGGCTTTGGGGTCTTGGGCCTAAGTGTTCCCAACCGTGTTTTTGCCTATACTTAACCTTATTTCACCCTCATATCATCCTAAACATACACCAATACTCACTAAAACACAACCATATTTTCACTCCTAAATTCAAGTCCCAAACCTTCATCCCAAGCTAAGGTTCTCCTTCAAGGTTCTTCTTCAATCTTCAAGTCTCCATCTCTAATTTTCACCAAGTTCATCTCTAAGCTAAGGTATGTGGGTTTCTTTCATGGGTTCCTTTCACCTATGATACCCAATCCTCCTTTTACTTAAATTACATGATTTAAAGTTGATTTGCCAATGGGTCTTGCTTTTTATAAAATTCACTGCACACTATATTAAAGCTATGTAAAGTTGTGACTGTTTTGCCATATTTTGAGCTATAAATCCTTGATCTATTGTAAGATTTGAGGAGTTTTGATGTATATTGCTTGAGGGTGTTTCAAGGTGTTGATTGATGGTTTTACAATAGATTTTCTTACATTATTTCATCTCTATATTTCATGATTTTATACTAGCATTACACACCCTCAAAGTGTTTGATAATATGTCCGGATGTGGTTTCTTGAGGAGTTAAAGGTCCAAAGTATGAGATATGATAAGAATGATTATATGATGATCAAATGAGCTTATATATGTGACAAATTATATCTATAGTATTGCATTAGACTATGCCCAATTCGGTGGGGACTAAGAACCTCGATAACCTAGATGGGGGTTTGTACTCATCAACCTAGGGAAGGGTTTGTACTTCTCCACCTAGTGATGGGGCGGCATCATCACTAACCTAGATGGGGGTTTGTATTCACCAACCTAGGGAAGGATTTGTACTTCTCTACCTTGGTGATGGGGCGGCATTATCACCAACCTAGATAGGCGTTTGTACTCATCCACCTAAGTGATGGGGCGACATCATCACTAACCTACCAAAGGGTTATACATTTAGAAATCTAGCTTGGTCTCTCTCTTCTACACAATTGATATCCTATATGAGCATGTGTTACTTAAGAATATCTTACTCATGCATTGATCATACATGTCATATTGTTATATTATGCCTATTACCTATTATTATGCATTATGATTATGATGCTTAATTCTTGTTACATTTCATCATACATACTTAGTACATTCAAATGTACTAACGCATACTCTATGTGTACATGATGTCACCATGTAGGAACCGGAGTCCAAGTTGATCATCCTCTCCCACATGGCTAGTTTAGTGTTATTCAAGCTAGTTGGTGAGTCCTCCACTTCGAAGACCTTATTAATGTTACTCCTATTATATATTAAGACACTCTTCTTTACGTTCTATTTAACTATGAGGGTGCTCCCGGTTTCCTTGTCTTGGCCCCCACTCTTATCTATGTGTTAGAGGTGTTGTTGGACATATTATGCAGCTATGATATGCATTTGACTCTTGTCTCTTGATTATGATGATATGGAAGTGTTTTACCTTAGCCCTGGTTTCTCTATTCTTTTATCTTTTGATGCTTAATTTATTGTTTTCGCAACCAAGGATTTGTAATGATGCTCTAAGAGGCTTGCTTGGGGTCCCTTCGGGTTCCCCTTACACTGTGTCATGTCTAGGCCCTAGTGAGACGGACCTGGAGCCCGGCGCGCGTCCGCTGCGCCGCTCCGGCGCCCGAGACGTCCCATACCACCCCGGACCGGCCCACACGTACATTGCGCCAGCTGGTTTCGCCCTGCCATGGGCTCATCAGGGAAGCGGCAATAGCTCCCAACCAGTTGTGC